>JAJJMB010006234.1:182777-359664 GCA_023531105.1 Papaver atlanticum
ATTTTTTCTTGAAGAACTAAATTTTATGCTTCTAGCTCAGAAACTCTTTTTTCCACGAATTGTTTTTCTTTTTCGTTCCTTTTTATTTCATCTTGAAGAGTTTCGTTTTCTTCTCCTACCTCGGAAACTCTCATGGCAATAATTTGGTTTTCTTCATTGTTCCTTTTAATTTTTTCTTGAAGAACTAAATTTTCTGTTTCTAGCTCAGAAACTCTTTTATCCACGAATTGTTTTTCTTTTTTGTTCCTTTTTATTTCATCTTGCATAATAGAAACTTTTTCTTGTAACTCAGACACTTTTTTATCAAGGGTTTGTTTTTCTTCTTTGCACATTTTAACATTATCCTGCAGAGTATAATTTCTTATTGCCAACTTGGAAACTTTTTCATCTAGAGATTGTTTTTCTTCTTTCTTCATTTTGACTTCATCTTGCAGGGTGAAATTTTCTGGTTCTAATTCAGAAACTTTTTTCTGAAGAGCTTGTTGAAAAGTAGGAAGACTATAAAACGGTGAGTTTATTTCCTCACATGACCAAGTACCTGAACGTTTTTGTCCCAATTGACGACGAAACCTTGAGAATTTATATACTTTGATCTATTTTTAGGGAAGCTCTCTTCAAAAGCTTTGTTGTGACCCAGAGAAAGATGTTTAGAGAAATCTAAAACTTCAATACCGCTAACATCAGTTGACAATACGAGCTTACCAATTTCTTTCCTACTATTTTAATCCTTGAATCAGTTATACTATGAAATATAAACAACTGAAGATCTTTATACCATGACATTTTTAATTTGAATGAGAAGAAGAAAGAGAGTCTCAAGAAAAAGCTCGGGAAGGAGTCATAAAGAGAACAGTGAGAATAAGAAATTTTCTTCATCACTTTAACAAAATTAACCATTATACACATATCCTTGAACCAATCAAGAAATGAATTATTTCTTAAGTTACCCATACTCAATCTCCCTAATCCCTTTTGTGTTGTGAAGCACAACCAAGTGATTCATATTACGACAAAAAAACAAAAAAAAAAAAACGGAAGAGTGTTTCGTTGTCAATGTTATCCAGACTAGATCTTCCTTTAAACATTGATCAAATAATGGGCTAAATTTTTTAAATGTCTTACTTTAAAAAAATTATTCTGAATACAAGCAAAGTACCATTCTTTTGCAAGCAAATTATTATTCTTTCCTTCACCACTCCTTTTTTTTTTAATAAATAAGCAGGGAAATCCCAAACAAACAAAGCTTACAACTAAGTGACTTTCAAACCATATCCCGTAACCCGAAACCTGTAACCCGAATCCCATAATAAGAATCTCCTGTAACCCGAATCCCTTAACCAGATCTCCACCGGACAATCGAAATGTAACCATAGAATAATAAAACCCTCCTTTACGGGAGAACTTGAATCGGTGAAGTTAGATTCACAGCTCGACAAAACAATTTTTTTAATATCCAAACCTGAAGTCTCATACTGAATCTCAACTTTTCCTGCTGGTACAAAGAAAGCTCGCCGGAGAACGCGACGGAGCTTTGTTTCCCACTGAATAAGATTAAATTATTTGGTTGTGTTTGTTAGGGAGATGAATGAGGAGACTTGTATTAAATTAATAAACTAAGAATCACCGATTCAATTTACTATATGCCAGATGCTCATTTTGTGGTTAGAAATTTTAAGAATTGATTTGGAGAAATTTATACTCCCTTCGTCCAAGTTATACAGGGGAGAACTAGTTTTGGTTGTCCATTTATATAGGCATAGTTCTAGTTCCTAGAATAAGCCCCTATTTTGAGGGTGAGACCCAGCTTGGCCGTCACTTAAAGGATATGAAAAGAAGGGTTAATTGGGGGATACTTATTTTAATTGGGGATAAGTACCGACATGGTTTTCCAATGATGCCGGCATGGTCGATGGATTGCCGGCATTGAAAAACCATGCCGCAGCTACAGTAAAATATCCCCTAATTAAAAAGAGTATCCCCCAATTAATTGTTCTATGAAAATCTATTGCACACCCACTTTTTTTTTTGACGCGGAAATGGCAAATTCGATAAAAGGGAACAAAAGTGTCACCAAGAGTGACACCAAAGTTACAAAAAAAAAAAAAAAAAAAAAAAAGAGAGAGAAAGAAAGAAGAAAAAAGAAACAAGCTCACTGAGGAGCAACAAACAACCTCCAAAAAAGAAGGTCAAAACAAAGCTCTAACAAGAACTGCCTAAAAACCATCAAAAAGAAAGCACAAGCGGTCACTCTTCAAAAATCCACATTTTCATCTTGAAACGAGCATTTGACTGCATCAATTTTCTCATCATAGTCAGAATCAGAGTCGAAATCTCCCATACCATCAGTATCCTCGATCAAACGCATATCCATCTCTGATTTAGCACGACTCTCCAATAAATTTCTACACATAGATCTCATCATAGGATGGTCAGAGATACCCAATAACTTGTTAAAAGCGATTTTGGAATCTATTTCGGCCTCACTAATAGCAGAAACTGAATTGGAATCTATTTTGGAATCCTTTCCTATAAGATTTTTCTTCTTCTTTTTTCGGTTTGTAACTCGACTCAAGTCCATTTGCAATGGGAGAACAACCTCCGTGTTCTCCTTCTGAATCAAATCAGTAGACGAAATTGGAGTTGAAAAAGCATTGGCCACTAAACTAGACTGAGTGCCCTTTGGATCATGGTCCTCTTCTATTCTTGCTTCTTCAACTCTAGCATCTGATGAGTTTGACATTCCCAAATCTGTACCTAGCAAGTCATAGGGGTTCAAATCACAAACGGCATCTTGCTTTGGTTTTAGTTTATCATATTTCTTTCCAGTATTTTTCTTGTTTCTTTTAACGTAGGTCCATTCTGGAGGTGTAGCCAACAACTCCAAAGCTCCACCGCCGCTCCCACTCACACAACCTTCTACAGAGACTTGTAAAGGTTGTTCACAAGCCACCTCCACATCTTGTTGTCCATTGCTCAAATTGGATTGATCATTCTTGGAAGGACTTGTAACTTCTAACACTTCATCGCAATCTCTGGCTCCATTCTCCGCACTAAAATTCTCCTCGACCGAAGTGTTTATCTTGTTAATAGGATTTACAATATTCATGATATTACCATTTCCCATTTCCACTGACTTAGAAAGTTGTTTTTTCTTAAGCGTCCAGAAACAATCAAATAACCGGCAAGTGACACTAATAATTCTACGTATAAATTCTATCACTGACTCGTGATGCGCATGTTGGAAAAAAATCTGCATACAGAAAGTCAAACTGGCAAAAGCCAACAAAAACAAACTAGGTTGTCGTATCAACAACAGCAACAGCAGTAGCAGCAATACAGAGGGCAGCAAGGGATCCAAAATCCAATAAAACCTACTATAGTATAAAGAAGATCAACTGGAAGCATTTGTCAGACAAGGAAATCCACAACTACTAGTTACTTAAAACAGCAACACAATGACAGATGACCTGCAATGCTCTTCCTGCTTCACTCTCCTATTCTACGCTATCTAATTTACTCAATGAACACCTTTTCCCATGGGAAACCCTCTTCTCCTGAATCAGATTCTATGCAAGATAATTTTTTAGCAGTCGCCCATATGCACAAATGACAGCATCCTCTCCAATAGTTACGGCAGCATTTGATATTAATACTGCAAATACAATTATAGATTAAACTACATCCCAAAAAATGCAACATAGCTTGCTCCAAGCTTCGGGGCTGCTATATTTCCTAACATCTGGTTGCCCAACAAGTGCAAATTTGTGATGATTAAGAGATTCACAAAACTATGCTAATATTAGAATTAAATTGTAAGTGGCATATAAAAGAGTAAATCAGCATAAATAACCCACCAGATGATAAGATAACAAATATTACAAATATAAGATAACCCACCAGCCACCAGTACTACATTCAGCAAATATTACAATTACAGCAACAATAGCAAACAAATCAAAAAACTTAAACTGCAGAACCTACTCCAATTCTAGCCCCGCCCCGGATGTATAAACCATAAGCAAACCCCATCTAGTCCAACATATCATTGTTAAATTCCATTCCATCGATACATTCCCCTGCTGACAAATCCAAGACAAGTTCAAGTAAGGATCACACATAATTGCAGGAAGTGGTTGACGATCCCGTAGAGTATCTGAAAACCAAGTAAAACTCGCACCATTTAGATACCTGAAGCAACATGTAAGTGGTGTATTCAAATAACCTCTAGGGTCTTTCATGAATAGCAGCGGAAAACAATGGCCCAACTGTAATCATATTTGTGTTTCAGATGAATGTCTTTCCGAGTTTGCTGTCTGCAGGTTACAAGACAAGAGAGATTGCTAGTTCAATAATTAAGAAAAGATCCGATTTTTTTTTTTAAGCGAGGAACAAGAACAAGGACACATATAAGCACCACTTTAAAAACTTAGTATAGAGAACACTAAAAAAAAACATTATTGTTGCATTGAAAGATCTGGATTCAAAAAACTGAAAATATAATATCCTTGGGGCTCATGGAAGTATTAATAAAAGCAAAAATTCACCTGATTAGGTAAACTTGTCCTCCCAGTCACCTTCAGCAAAATTGTCTCCCTCTTCTATATTACTGAACTCGAGAAAATGAGTTGGCCTGTGATCTTCATGATAATACTCACGAGGTGTTCCAAAGCTTTATCCCGTACTCAAGATTAGTGTGATGTTTCACTCCCTCGAAGTTATAATTCCATGACCCAGTATCGGGAACCATGAAAAATCCAAGGAACCTTCTCATAGAAACTTGGAAGGTAACCATGAGGATTGCTTCCTGATTCCTTGTTGGCACGCCCCCACTCGTACCCTGAAGGTGTAAGTTTGTAGGCAGTTAATGAGCATGAACCTGGAGTGAAACTGCAGGTCAAGATGATGCACTTTTCTCCATCCCGCTGCTTGCTACTCTCAAGAATTCGAGCATGGCCAGTTAGATCCTGTGGAGATAGCTGAGGAAGCTCATTTGGTTGGGTGTGCATCCACCCAAGCGGCTCCAGGTCATTCAAGAAATCATGCTCTGGAAGAGCCGATGGAAGAGAAACAAGCTGATGCGTACCCAACTGAGGAACCATGACAACATACCGAATCTCTTTCACCTGAGGATTGTCTGGGGGGCTTACAGTACCATACAGGTCAACTGCAATTTGTGTCCTTAAATTAGCTACACTGACGAATTTCTTCAAAATGTTCTTGGGCATGATATAGGTGTATCCTGTCAATTTAATGTCCTCCGAATTGACATAAGATAAAGGTTGGTGGCTGAAATTGCTCTCACTTGCCAATCGGTTTTTGATACATGCTGTGCTTTCTCGTAAGGACTAGTAGTGGTAACAATGAGCTCATTACCCTCCTTATCTGTCGTCTTTGTTGTGACTGCTGTCAGATGGCTCGATTCCTTCTGTTGCTTTCTAATCTCTCGTATCTGCTCACGTTGTTGCGAGGGAGGAGTAATCTCAGCACCAAGAATGATATCACGAATCTCAGACTGGGTCAACGCCGATGTGCTCACATTATTTTCCTTCGAATAATCTGAGAGTATAAGATCTCTCAAAGCAACTTCTACCTTCATCCATTGTTCATCAGTGAGAGAAGGCCAAATGTGATGTGCTTCAGTGACAACCGACGTATCAGGCTTTAGCAACATCTTTGCCTTCTTGTTATTCATATGTAAGGCACGCAAGATCAAAATCAAACGCGAGAAAGCCGTGTAGGATGATATACTCTTCAACCAGTCATAGTAGAGATTAAACAGAAGAATTTGTGGCTCCTTCAGAATTAAATCTTCAAATTTATCAATCTTCAAGCAAGCCTGGAATGGAAAGCTGCAACCCACTGCCTTTGATAACTACATTGGGGAAATCAAGCAAGTGGACCTCCAGAGGGTCAAGCATTCCCTACGAGGAACAATAATCTGCTTTGGCTGCCCTTCAACTGGCAAGGACCGCACGAGGGCAGCTACTTTCTTTGCAGTTTTCTACTTAACCAGCTGGCCGAGACGTTTCTGCCCAGCCTCACACACTGGCATGGATGACCTTCAGAAAAAAATGACCAATCCTTGGATTGAAGGTAAAAATAGCACCATTGATGGGTTTTAACGTGAGATTCCCTTCAAAAGTTGTGCATTGTTATACGATATACATTGGTCCCATCGGCAAACCATATTATTTGATTGCTGAAAGTCTCCCCATAGTTTTGAGATGACAGATATGGTTCTGTAGGCTCAGAAGAGTAAGCTGGATTTGAATTGATGATCTTATTCATGGCTTGAGCAAGAAGTGGTTTTGATCCAGGGAACCAATTACCAAATGCAGAATGCAATTGTATGCCAAATCAATACCAATCATCACTCCAGTCGGCAAAGGATACATAGACATGTCTGCATTGCTCTTCACGATGGCACTTGAACTAGTCAGTAGAGGAAGCAAATCCAAGGAATGTATTCGAGCAACCTTTTCCAGGGTATTCTCCTCCGAAATCCATTATTCCATTAGATTCTTGTGAATCTCCGCTGTATCATCAGCATCTTAAAGACTACTAGTAGTACTGCAGTATTTCATCATTATAGACTTCCATTTCCTGAATTTCCAACAAAAATCAAAGAGTAAACAACAATAACAAAATAATGCATTTATAATACTAAATCTTGTCACCTCTTTCCTTAGGCGCTTAGCAGAATCCATGTTCTATGGCTAGTTTGAACAGCTTCCAAGTAGTTCAGTCATTTTGATGGCCAATATAAAACACAGTTTGGATTAGCAAAACACGATAGAGGTTGGTATTCTAAACCAGAGGGAAAGCACAGGGCCAATTGGGTCTTGGAATTAACTTAATGAGCACATTTTCAAATAAATCTTCAATGACTAGATTTTAAATAATTGAAAAGAAATCAATTTTAAGGCAAATTCAGGAATTCAGTAGTAAACAATTGTAGACAAGGACCTAGCTGAAGCAATCATGATTTTGATTTCTAAAACCAAATTCTATTTCTCTATATAATTTCTCTTCAGAGAGAAAATGGGTTGACTCCAAATACATGTACTGTAGGAGATCGAACTCAGATTTCTTTAAGAAGGCCTTACTTGAGGAAGTTGATTGTTCTACTCTCAGTCAACAGCAGTTTGTGATGAAGGATAGCGATATAATTCATAATTCCTAGTCAGTTTGTAATATTGATTCCTACTACAAATTCTGCAATACTTTTAAGTAAATGAGTAGAAGAGTAAGATTGAGTTAAAACCCTATAAAGGAAATTCCTTAAATAAAACAAAAGTGTGGGTTGTTAGAGAAGAGAGGAATGCTTACCAGATTGATACAAATGAAACCCTTTCTTCTTGAGAGAAGTAGTAGACTACTCATGAAGCTGCAGCAGAAAGAGTGAATCAGTGATTTTGGTTTCTCTTTTTAGGAGTGAAACAAAAAAAAGAGAGGAATCAGTTGAACTTACCAGATGATTACTGATGTTTGGTTGAAAAAGTAGATCAATTGATTCAACTTGACATTGCTAATTTTATCACTATATGCAATACAGAAAAAACAGAGTTATCAGTTATATTTTCTCTGCCCTAGCATCAACTCTAAAATCATAGTTTGAATAAGTCAAACATTAGCCCATAATATACTCTGTAGTCTGTTCTAATATTGATGACTTTCTAAATCAGAGTAGAAGCTAACCAGAACTCCATAGCACAAAAACAGAACACTCTGAAAAAAATTGATCTTTCTCTCTCTATGTCTAAAAGTAGAGGACATAACTAAAGTGGGATCCTGACTCCTGAGTTGAGATTTGGGGAGGAAACGTGTTGAATGAGAGAAGAAAAATTTGAATGTCAATTTATTACGACTTGTCCTTTCATTTTGCTTGTTAATTCCGTCTTGTCTAGTATACTTTCGCAGGTAGGTAGTATCCTTACATGCAGTACTTGTTCTTGGGAACACACCACCTTTTTTATTTTTCGTTTCTTTTTGTAGTGGGGGTGTGACCCTCTTCATGTCACGTATACACAAGCACAAATTTTATTGTTATAAATCTTTGGCATTGTAGGCCGGTTTAATTAATAAAGGGACCTGCTTCAAACCATATACTTAATAAACCGGCCAATATTTTAAAGTCTTTCATAAATTGGCCTTTCCGTTAGATTTCACGCATGGACCCACCAGATCGGTCTTCGGCGTTGAATTAGTTAAACTCAGTCCGTAGAATTAACACTATACCCTTACCCACTTCGAAGACGCGTGGGGTGAAATTAGTTCTCATTTTTTTCAGTCTTTCTGTCGTTCGTTCCTTCTCTCTATCGTTTCCATTTTTTCTCTTCGTTCTCCTTCTGTTGAAACTAGGGTTAGCGATTAGGGCAACTGATTATTAGAGAAGAAGCAGTAACAGTTGAAGACGTAGATGTTAGTGAAAAACAGATCGTATTTGGAAGACTAGGGTTTCTGGAAATCTAAGGTTTCTAAGACGGTTTTGATAGAGTGAAGATGAGGTACAAATTGGGATTGAAAACATATGAATCAAGGTGAGATTAACGTAACCCGTGACTTAATATATGATGAAAATCAATGATTGATCGATTGATTTGTATTTCTAGGGTTTCTGTTTTTCCCCTTTTGTAATTAGGGTTTATTTGAAATGCATGAGTTCCTTTATTGTTTAATAAGGTTATAAATTTCGTGATTGAGTGTTTGTTTGTATGAATTATTGCTTAATTAGAGTTTATTTGAGTTATTTAGGTTTCACCCCTTTCAATTTTAGATTCAGTGGGGGGGTTATTTGGGCTAATTGATAGAGCTTAAATTCCAACATTTTGCTGCTATATCCCCTAATTATTAATGAAGTTCTTCTTACATGTGGTATTTTGATACTTTCTAGATGTTGTCACAGGGTGAAATTTGATAGAGCAAGTTTATGCCTTGTATGGCAGAATACTTTCTGATTTGGACCATTTTGTTTACTATTCTGTAGCCATTTAGTTGGACTAAATAAAGATCTTACGCCATAGTAGAAGATTAATGTGTCAAGGTTAAGGTTTTATATGGACATTATGTGGTTTCTCATATTCATGTGGAGGTTAACTTGCTGTAATTTTCAGACTTGTTTAAATGAAGACATTTTCTTCATGTTCTAGTTGTTTATTTCAACTAGATGAAGGTTCCATAATGATTTACTTATAGCGGCAGATATGGACAAAAAAGTGTACTAATTTACTGTAATTGAAATTCAGATGTGCAGTGGGGGATTTGGTGTGTATGTGTTCTAATTAGTTTCAGTGGGGGTTTTATCTGATTTTTGCCCTTTTTTTATTTGTGTTGCAGTCTATTCAAATTGAGGAATATTAGTATGTATGTGGAGCCAAGGAATGAGACTTTGGTATTTCCTGAGTGTCATAGAGATGAAACAGAGTTGAGGAAGGTTGAGTATATGGTGTATTCTAGATTGTCTTTGGATTGGTCTAAGGAGAAGTATTGTTTATATTGGTTTAAGGATCCCTGTATGTCACAACCATTGCTAAATAATGATGATTTTGATAATTTTTGGGAGGATTCTTATGTGAATGATGATGGGTGTATATGTTTGTGGATGGGGATGAAGGATACACAGTTTGGGACTCCAAAGACTACACTAAAGAAGAGAGTTAGTAAGAAAACTACTCCTAGAAGATCTCCAAGGCTAAATAGTGTGGATAAACAGCAGAAGGTGTATCAAGAAAGCTGAGTTTCACAGATTTGCTACAACAAGCTGAAGAGGTACATATTCCCAAAAATTCTCATGCTAGTAGCAGTGGTTGCAATCAGTCAAAACCATCCCAAGCCATTTACCTTGATGATGATGTAGAGAATATTCAGCTACAAAACATTAAAATAGATGAATGTCACCCAATTGAGGATCCAGAAGCTGCTCCATTATATGAAAGTGATGAAGACATTGAGTATGGGTCAGATGAAGAAGAGCAAGAAGAAAAAGAAGACAGTAAAGAAGACAATAAAGAAGGAGGAGAAAAAGAAGAAGAAGAAGAAGAAGAAGAAGACAAAGAAAAAGGTATATTTCATTTATAAATTATTTCATTTATTTTTATTTGTAACTTATTATAGGGTACGGATGTCGATCTTGAATGTGCAGGTAAGGATGTGAATGAAAGACCTGCTTACATGGATGACTTTGATGATGATTTTGGTGAGTACATGAAGGGTGAGCATGATGGAGATCTATTCCCTGAAGAAGAGGTATTTACTCCTGTAGATCCTACCAAAATGGAGGTAAAAACTAGATTTGAAAGTAAGCAAGCATTTAAGAAACATCTCAGAGGTTTTTGTGTTCTTAATAAGTGTCAATTTAGGTTGGATAGAAATGCTGCCTCTAGAATTAAGGATGAGTGTAGGTTTAAGAAAGAACATGATTGTCCTTGGTTTGTGTATGCTAGAAAGAATGAGGGTGAGAATACTTTTGTTCTTAGGAAAATGAATTTGGAACACAAGTGTGAAGGGGATCACAAAAATAGGAATAGATCTGCTGATCCTCATTTAGTAAAGGATTTTGTTCTTGATCAGATGAAGAATAAGCCTAAAAAAGTTGTTCCAGACCCTTATAAAATCAAGGAAGACTTCTTAGCTGAAAGCGTGTTAATATACCATATCAGTGTCCATGGAAGACTAGGAATCTAGTTTTAGAGTCATTATATGGTAATTATAAAGAGAGCTACAATGAAGTACCAACCTTTTGCAGCATGTTTACCAAGTGTAATGAAGGCTCTGTTGCTAAGTTCACATTTGACACTAAGGAAAACACATTTGAAAGTATGACACTCTCATTTGAACCTGCAATGAGAGGTTTTTGCAAAGCATGTAGGGGAGTTATAGGGTTTGATGCCTGCCATCTAACAGGAGAGTTTGGAGGAGTATTGATGGCTGCAACTGCACTTGATGGACAGAATGGGTTAGTAATGTTAGGAATTATGGTATGCAGAGCTGAAACAAATGAGAATTGGATCACTTTTTTGAAGCATTTGAAGTTTGCAATATTAACACATCAAGTGAAAGTGGCTTTCATTTAAGATAGGCAAAAAGGTTTATTGGAAGCTGTTGCTATAGTCTTCCCTGGCCATCACCACAGATACTGTTGGAGGTAACTTTATTTTGTAACTTTAACTTTTGTATACTTGATCAGTTAAAGGCCTTACTTTAATTGCAATGTGTTAAAATGCAAACATTTATACAAAAATTTCAAGAAGTATTACAAGGGTCTGGATTTATACTGTTCTTTGTGGAATACAGCAAAAGCATACAAAGAAAAGCATTTTCAGGTAGTTGTTATTGGTTTTATGCACTGTTTGACAAGGAAGTTAAGCTAGTTTTTGGTTTGGTTATGCACTGTTTGATATTTATTATCAATATATTGGCATGGCAGGAACATTTTGACAATATTGTGAAAGAGAATGTTGCGGTTGGTGCTTATCTTAGGAGAGAAGATCCTGCTACATGGTCCAGGGCCTTTTTTAACCCTATTCACTATTGTGAACATATGAACAACAATTTTTCAGAGTCTTTTAATAATATGATCTGCAAGATGAGAAAAAAAACCAATTATAATGATAGCCATAATGTATGCTAACTTAGTGATGGGTACATAGTACAATAGGAGGACTGAATCTGCATCATGGGTAGATGGAAATTTGGTTCCTAGTGCTCTTAGGTTGTTTAAGAAAATGTTGGATTTTGTGACTGATTATGGTGTTGACCCTTGTGTGGATGGAGAGTTATATATGGTGATTAGTCCAAAGAACTCTTTGTTCACAGTAAACATCCTTGCCAAGACTTTCTCTTGTTTGCAGTGGCAGTTGAGGGGGTTCCCCTGTATGCATGCAGTGAGTGCATTGCATACCATAAGGCCACAATGGAGAAAGTAATATTTTTCTCTTTTTAAATTTGTACCTTATCTAGTTTTTTTTTATGCAATTTCTAGTTTGTTGTTACTTTTCTAGTTAAATGTATCTGGTACTAACCTTTAAATACTCTGCTTGAGCAGGTACTGCAGTGATTACTATTCAGTAGAGAACTATAAGGCCACATATGCACCAACTTTTGCACCACTAGATGATAAAAGTGAATGGGTCCAGGTACTTTTTTTCTTAAATTTGTAACTATATGCCTTATTTATATTCTCAACTACATTGATGTAAGTGCATTTACTTTTACTTTTGTATACTTTTACTTTTGTAGATTCCCTTCTATGTATTTAGGGTTTCTATAACCACCAACTATCTGCCATATCTTATCTTATCTCACCCCTCTTTCTTCTTACAGCCAAAAATGAAGAAGAAGATCTTGAACCCTCCTCACAGTAGGAAACCAGGAAGACCCAAAAGCAAGAGGGTAAGAAGTTATGATGAACCTCGTGTTGAGAAGAGAAAAAGGAGGTGTGGGAAATGTGGAGAGATTACTAATCACAACAAAAGAACATGTGCTAGTGGTCAAGTGAGATCTAATCCAACTGCAAAGAGGCAAAGGACTGAATGTGATGCAGAAAACTTCACCTTCACCAACATAGAGACAAGTCAAACCACCAGAGTTAGGGGTGCAGCTAAGTCAAACAAGAAGAAGGAAACTGCATCATTTGTTGGTGAATGTTCTACGGGACCTGGCAGTCATCCCTTGGTAGCACCATCTTCTAATCCAGCTTCTACAGCACCTATGAGTCTGCCATCTATAGCACCATCTTCTACTCCAGCATCTATAGGAAATAAACTTTCTCAGAACTTCTTTGGCATTGGATCTGTATCTCAGAATATAAAACAAGGAAAGGGAAGGGGAAATGGAAAGGCTAAGAAGAAATGATTTGAGATATGTTTTTTTTTTTTTCTCTTTTTTGTGTTTGTAGTCTTTTTAAGACAGTGTTTGTGTTTAAGAAAGCTAAGTAGACAATATTTATTGGGCTTGTAGACTTGAAATAATGATGAATGAAAAGTGGCAGGTTGTTTATTAGTACATTTGCAGGTTACATTTTCAGATTGTTGAGTTCCTTACATATGGCATTAAGTTGTAAACTTGAATGCATAATTCTGTTTTTTGCAGCAATGAAGACTTCATCTGAGACCCACTTAAAACCATCACAATCTGTACCAGTGAGGTATGCTATGTTCTTGTTGTGTTCATTCTTGCAAAATTTCATCTCCATCTTTGATTTGCAGTGATCTTTGTTGCAGGTTTGATTTTGCAGTGGGCAGTTTTTGAAGCAGTGGCCAGATTCTCCGCAAGCGTAGCAACCATTCTCTACTGGTAATTTCACCATCTTGCATTTGACAGGATCCATGGCATCGTCAAACCATTCAAAGTACTGACAGGTTGGAATTGAACACTTCAAAAACATTTTTCCATTTGTTTCTTTTGTTTTTGAACACAATAGTTGCCTTATACCATTACATGGTATATATTTGCACCTGGAATAAATCCAAGGACATACCTTTTGATCATGACTTCCCTGTTCACAGATAGAACATGAAATTAGGGTTTTTTTGAATCTTACCTTGTTGCTGCTGCTGCTACTGCTGCTGCCTGGAGAGTTTACTTCACTTTGGCTCATGTCTTAACTTTTTTTTTTTTTTTTTGATCTGTTGAGTATGAAAAATACTAGGGTTCTTCTCTGCAATAAGGCCTAATTTATATGAATGAAGCTGAAGAAGACAGTTACAATCCGACCATTACAGAGGAAGCACATTTTCTTCACGTGCAACGAGTCACTAAGTTGACTCGATCCCGGTTTGGTTACGAACTAAAACGAGGGTTAAGTTGTCTTTTACCTAGCAGGTTAACTGCCATGTAGACATTTAACTACCTAAAACCGTTTTTTGAAGAAAAAAACGGGATGGAAAATGTCAATATCGGCCAGTTTATATAAAGATTCAAAAAAACGGCCAGTTTCTTGAATAGAGTTCAAAAAGGTGGTCACTTTACTAAAAGACCCTTTTTTTTAAAAACCGAATTACTTTTTATTAAGATTAAACAAGATTTAGTACACGTTGAAAGGTAAGGCCAAGTTGGTCCTGGATTACATAATTGTTAAGGAAATTAGGGTGCATATCGGTCCATATGTGTCTTGTTGCAGCATGTCCTAGTGTCTGAGTCTTGTCGGCAGCAAAATTTTCTAAGGCATCTGCGAGTTGATTTGCTTCTTTGTAAATGTGGAACATTCCCCAGTTTGGTATCTGTTGTAGCAGCTCTTTGATCTTGTGAATAAGAGGTTGGATATGCCATGGGGGTGTAGTGTTTGTGGTAACCTAATAGACTAGGGACATGGAATCTGTTTCTATCATTAGGGATGTGATGTCCATTATACAAGCCTGGTGAAGTCCAACTAACATTCCTTTTGTTTCCGCCATTATTGCTGAAGTAATTCTTAGTGGTTCTGCAATAGCACACAGAACCTTCCCATTTTCATTGCATAGTACTGCTCCTGCTCCAGCTATTCCTGGATTGTTTCTTGATGCACCATCACAATTGAGCTTATTGGTACCTGGTGGTGGAGGAGTCCATCCAATCGAAGCCATATACTGAGTAACATGTTGGGTATTGTCGCAGTATATTGGGGAGAGACCTAGTGCTAGAGGAGGTTGATGTAGTTGTGCCCATAGGTATTCGGTTGCTCCTTTTGAAATTAGAAGTTTGGTGATGGTTGGAGTTTCATTGATATTTTGAAAGAAAAATTATTTCTACGAATCCATATGTGCCACAGAATGTAGCAGAGATGTGTTGTAAAATCTTATGGTAGTTTTATATTTGGGTACATGGGGTGTAAGATACTCATATGAGTTATAGACCCTTGGTGTGACAAATGGATCCCAACTTTAAGATCTTCCACACCCAACCCTCTTGTCCCTCCTGACCCTAGCATTAAAGTTTCTTATTTTATTAATCCTACCTCTAGGTCTTGGGATATTAGTAGACTCAATACCCATTTTGATGTCTCTTCTGTTGAGAAGATTATCACTATTCCCTTAAGCCAGCTTTGCACTCCTGACCAGGAAGGCTTGGGATCTTTCAAAGAATGGCAAATTTTCCTCTAAATGTGTCTGCTTGGGAATCATAGGATTTAGGTCCTCTCCTTGTAAAAATCTTTGGAATCACATTTGGAAACTTAGAGTTCCTCATAGAATTCAGATTTTTATTTGGAAAGCTGTTGGGAATGTTATATCAACTAGGACTTTTCTCAATACTAGAATGCCTATGAATGTTGTTGATTGTACTAGATGTTATCACCTTAATGAATCTGTTATGCATGCTTTGGTTTTATGTCCTTTGCCAGTCATGTTTGGTTTTTCTCCTCTCCGTGTGTTAACACTCATGCTTTTAGTAACAAGACTTTTATTGATTGGTTGATGTTCTGGTTGATTGATCCTAGTTATAAGTTGCCCGATGAATCCCAATATTTATATATTATTATCCTTTGGTCCCTATGGAGTAGCAGAAACAACTTAGTCTTTGAAAACATTAAGGAATCCCACTTAGCTGTCCTTAAAAGAGCCAAAGCCATGCTTCTGACTAGAAAACCAAAACTCAACATTAGCACCTCTATTCATATTGGTTTGTTGGATAAATGGATGCCTTCTCCACTTGGTTGGATAAGATGCAATACTGATGGTGCTTTTGATGAAACTTCTTTGGACGATGGAGCAGGCTATGTGATGAGAGACTTTACAAGGAAAGCTTCTTTTTGTGCTGTTGTGGTTTTTGAAGTACAGTCTGCTGTTGAAGCTGAAGCTAAAGATATTTGGGATGTGTTAAAGAAAGAAGTGGAGAAGAAACTTACTCACATCATTATAGAAAGTGATGCTCAAGACCTCATCAATCTTTTCTCCTCTGGGAAGTTTGATGGTGATACTAGGACAGATGTTATTTTTAAGGACATTCAGTTATTTTCTTCAAATTTAGAAGCTTGTATTTTTTTTCATTTCTACCTAGGTTATGTAATTTTGTTGCTCATGAGCTAGCTCAATGGGCAAAAAAACAAAACATAAGTCTACTATGTACTGGCTTGTGCCTCCAATCTGGCTCTTGTCAGTTGTTGAGGTGGATCATTAGCCTTGTTGAATACCTTCGTCTAAAAAAAATATAAAAAAATAAACGGGATTCAATAAATTTATCATTGTACTACAGTGACATCGTTAGACAAAGTTATGATGAATTATTAGAAGTTAACGGGGCATCTATCTAATTTGTCGACACATATTCCTTTTATTGACAAATCTAATTTGTTGACACACATTCCTTTTATTGACGTGCATGGCATGAGACTAGTTGTGTGGGTTGATCTAGGTGGGATACATTGGTATAAGTACAAAAATAAAGATGGATTTGGATGGAGATCGTGGAAAACGACTTGGCACAGGTGAACCCAAATTAATCAAATGGTAGTTGCTATGAGTTGGTTTTTTATTTTTTATAAACCAATAATTTAGTGTTCTTGTATATAAACATATCACCTAAAATCCGAACAAGCAATTACCGCCCATCACCCATGTCCCCTAACCAGGCACAGAGCTAGTAAGGGTCTGGTGGGGACAGTAGTAAAAAAGCGGGGTCTAACAACCACACCCAATATTTCGTTCGGCAATCTGAATAGACAAACTCCAATATACTTTCAAGAGAATCAACTAGACAGTCAAACTCAATCTAGAGAAAATTATATCAAAGATTTTATATCCCTGTTTCACAATGTAATCAGTAAATCAAATAGATAGAAATCCGCGAGCCTGATTATTATGTGAAACAACTTGAACGGTACCAAAGACCAATATTCAAGTGTCAATCAATTTATATCAACAACCAAAGGTTGGATTATCTAATTGATTGATCTTAACGCACAACCTGTGATATTTCTATTATATAACAAAATATAATGGTGAAAATAAATAACACAGACACCAGAATTTTGTTAACGAGGAAAACCGCAAATGCATAAAAACCCAGGGACTTAGTCCAGCTTTGAACACCACACTATATTAAGTCGATATAGACACTAGCCTACTACCAATGAACTTCATACTAGAATGTAGTTGATCCATAATCAATCTCACACTGATCAAGGTACAGTTGCACTCCTTACGTCTCTGAACCCCATCAGGATTCTATGCACTTGATTCCCTTAGCTGATCTCACCCACAACCAAGAGTTGCTACGACCCAAAGTCGAAGACTTGATAAACAAATCTGTCTCACACAGAAAAGTCTGTTGGAATAGATAAATCTGTCTCCCACAGAAATACCTACGAGTTTTGTTTTTTCTTTTGATAATTCAAGGTGCAAATGAACCAATTGATAAATCGGACTTATATTCCCGAAGAACAGCCTAGTATTATCAAACACCTCACAATAATATTAATCGTATGGTAGCGAAACAAGATATTGTGGAATCACAAATGATGAGACAAAGATGTTTGTGACTACTTTTTATCTTGCCTATCGGAGAATCAATCTCGAGAAAATCTTAGAGAAGATAGTACTCAATACTATAGAACAGGGAAAGATCATAACACGCAACTACAGAGAAAATAGTTGGGTCTGGCTTCACAATATCAATGAAGTCTTTAAGTCGTTAACCTACGGGGTTTCGTGAAAAACCTATGGTTAAAGGAGAATCGACTCTAGTCGCAACTAGTATCACACATGAGGTGTGGGGATTAGGTTTCCCAGTTGCTAGAGTTCTCCCTTATATAGTTTCAAATCAGGGTTTGCAATCTAAGTTACCTTGGTAACAAAGCATTCAATATTCACCGTTAGATGAAAACCTGATTAGACCCAAGCTAATATCTTTCGACCGTTAGATCGAACTTAGCTTGTTATACACAAATGAAATGTACCTTCATTTAGGTTTGAGTAACCGTACCTAAACGTGTACACTATGTTGGCTCAACAGTAGTTAACCGAGGTTAGCTATATGAACACTCTCATATCAACCTTATTCATCTTAACCACAACTAGTTCAAATGACTCAAATGAAACTAGTTAAAGAGTTGTTCAATTGCTATATTCTCATAGAAGTATACAAGAACACAATTGAAGCAAAATCGGTTTGATTCACCCGAATCAATTCATGAACATTATAGCCACGGTTTGCAAAGAATGCATTCCTTAATATCTAAATGTATTAGTTCATGAACAAACCGATTTTAGAACTTTAACCACTCAAGTATGCAAACGGGTACGCATACTTAAAGTAGCCGGTCTGAGTTTGGGTTCACCAGTATGCAAACGGGTACGCATACTTCCATACACAACAGAAATTTCCGGACCCAAACCCTTCGCCAGTACGCGTACGGGTATGTGTACTTAGGTACCCGGAATTCCACAACTACAAGTACGCATACGGGTATGCATACTATAGTTCCGGTCATGGATCACATACATGCAAGAATGCATACTATGTTCATTATCCAATGATGGTTAAGTATTCTAAACTCTATTTCAATCATTGAAAATTTCTTAGAGGATGACAACCATTTTCACACACTATTAGCATCAAAGCAATTTTCAAGTTATTGAAATAATCAAAATGAAACATTCCAAGTCTACACCAAATGATTGTATCACACAAACCATGTAAGATGTTACTCGGCGATTTTCACCTGATCATCTTTTGACTTTCGTCAAGAATATATGATGAACTTGGTTGAAGCGAAAGCTTACTAACACATATTTCGAGAAATATGTAAGCGAGTTAAACTCAGCTCGAAATCTCAAATGTGCATAATCAAATACTATATAGTAATACGACTTTTGTCTCAATATAGGAGATAGAGTAAAAATAGACTTTCCAAGTGATAGATGAGTTTTAGTCAATGAGTTTTAGTGATATATAGTAATATGACTTAGCTGAAAATGACTTCATCATAGTCAATGATCAACGTACATGGTTTGCTTGTGGGTATCTAATTGTTCTTCAGGCAGTTCCTCCAACAGGGTGGCCAGCAAATAAACAAATTTCTTTTTCTGAAGAGTTAATGTGGTTGATTTTATGTAATATTCCAAAGGAGTGCACTGACTTTGAAGGCCTACAAAAGCTTACTTTTAAACTTTGTGAGTTAATTGATGCTTCAGAACCATTCGAAAATCATCCTATGAAGAAGAATATAAAAGTTTACGTAAAGATCCCAGTTCAAAAGGATTTACCAACTGGTATTCCGCTCTTCACTAGTGGAAGAGATAAACCTTTACTCATTGAATGCAGATACAACAAAGTTCCTAGAAATTTCTATACTTCATGCCGGGTTATTGATCATAAAGATGCTAATTGTCCAGCTTGGAAAGCAAAACAGAAAGCCATTAAATAAGATTCTTCTTCTAGAACCATATATACACTACCTGCAGTTTCAAAGCTGATTATGCCTCACAAACCGGTGGTTCAAGCTACTCCTTCTTGCTCTGGTGTTATTGTTAATGATACTATCATGACTCCAAGTGATATCGTACAGGACTCACAAGCCTAGTCTCTTTATATCCTCCATAGTGACAAAGGAAAAGCAAAAGAAACAGTTCAAAATGTTGATAATATTATTTAAAAAGGAATGCCAAGTAATATCCAAATGGGTCTATTTGTTAACCGATCTGCTTCTCTAAAGATCTTTGAAGTCAGTCTGATTCAACAAAACACAACTCAGCAGAACAACGGTTTACCAGTCATCTTTAAGCAAGTAACTACTCAAAATGTAATAGTGGATGTCTCAACTGTCGCTCCTGAAACATCTAATCGGGGCCCGTACTACCAATGCAACTAGAAGATTCAAATTTGGAGTTACTCCAACTTAGAATAAAGCTATTACCAGTGAAGAAGTGGTATCCCTTGCTGATGAGCATGATGCTCTTTCTAATCTCAAAAGAAAGATTAATCCTAGGTATGATCTTCGAAAACGTACTAGAGCTAATTTATCAACTCTAGCTAGCATTGTTTTTATTCCTGAATAAAAGGATCTCTCTGAAACGGATTTTTCTAAATTATGCACTCATATCACTGATTTGGGAGAATTACCAACTATCAATTCGTCTAATTGTACCCTCAATACCTATTCTCTGGTGGATCCCTATGGTAGTTATACTGATCCTGCTGATGCTTCCCCAAGTACCAATGGTGTCTGCAATAATTCTCATCATGAGGCTGCTACTCTGAGTCTCAATTATTCCCAAGATATTACTCAAAATGGTGGTCTTACTGATTCTCAGCTTTGTGGTGGGTCTACTCCTGCCAATCGGGTAAATAATTCTCCTTCACTTCTACTAAATAAAACTTTTAATTATTCCAATATTATGAATACCTTCCCTGTGAACAATGTTAATATGCTCTGCTGGAATGTTAGAGGATTAGGAAAAAAGACTGCAAATAAGGAACTTAGCCTTCTTTGTAGAAATATCAACCCTGATATTGTTTTCTTGTCGGAAACTAAAATGAATAAAGATTTGGCCGCTAGAAGACTAAAAAACATAGGCTTTCCCTACACTTTCAATGTCCCAAGTATTGGAAGAAGTGGTGGATTAGTGATTCCTCCAGCTCGAGGGGCATCTATGTTACTACTAGTGATATATCCATTCTAAGAATTGCCACATCCATTTTATATATGGTGAAACTAATAGTAGTTTAAGACAATCCTTCTGGGATAGCCAATGCCGATTACATCCTACCCCCCCTGATGAACCAATTTTCTTTGTAAGAGACTTTAATGCTTTATTAGGAACTGAGGATAAGAATGGTGGTTTAGAAGTTGAAGATTCTAATTTCTCGAATCTGCGTAATTTTTGTAATGTCTTTAATCTGCATGAGCCCGGTTTCTCTGGATCTAGGTTTACTTGGTCTAATATGCAACAAGGTATTGACTTAATTTTAGAAAGATTAGACAGATGTCTAATTAATCAAACTGTTGAACAACTTTTTCCTAAGATATGTGTTGATAATTTGCCTAGAGACTCCTCTGACCATTGTCTTATGCATATTGGATTTAATTATGATGATATGTGTATGCCTAGACCTTTTCACTTCATGGCCATATGGATTGAGGATCCTATATGTAGAGATATTATAGCTAATTATTGGTCTGTTAATGTGGTTGGTTCTCCAGCCTTTAAGTTACGAGCCAAGTTGCTTAGTACTAAGAAAGGCTTACGCGATTGGAATAAATCCTCTTTTGGAAATATTCAAACCAATATTAAAACTACCAAGGATGATTTAGCTGATATGCAGACTTCCAACCCAACTGACTCTAGTTCCATTTTTAGACTTAAAGCCAGATTGGAGTACTTGTATAACTTAGAGGAGTTGTACTGGAAGGATAAATCTAGATAAGTTTGGCTTATGGAAGGAGATAGAAACTCCCTTTATTTTCATAGAGTCACTCTTTTCATAAGGAAAATGAATGTCATTAGTTGGATTAAGAACTCTGTTGGAACTATTTTAACTGATAGAAATAATATTGAGAATTCTTTTGTTGACTATTTTAAAACCTTGTACTCTTCCCATCCTCAGCAATTCCAAGATGAAATCCTTTTAGAACTCCCTGTGAAATTCAATGAAGAGGATAATATCCACCTAAATTCTCCTCTATCTGCTGAAGAGATAAAAAAATGTTGTTTTTCAAATTGGAGGAAAAAAAGCTCCTGGTCCTGATGGTTTTACTGGACTTTTTTTTACCAAAAACACTGGGACATTGTTGGAGAGGTTGTTGTAGATATAAATCAAACTTTCTTTCGTACTGGACACATTACTAAAGTATTTAACCACACCAACATAGCTCTCATTCCTAAGGTTCCTTTAGCTGAATTAGTCTCTCAATATAGACCAATTGGCCTATGTAACTTTATTTATAAAATTTTATCTAAGACTTTAGCTAATAGACTTCAACCTTTTATGAATAATCTTATTTCTCAAAATCAAAGTGCTTTTCCCCCCAAAAGGAGTATTTCTGATAACATTTTGCTTGCTAATGAGGCCATCTATGTTGTTAATCATCATAAGAAGATAGAAGGTATTGTTGCCATAAAAATTGATATGTCTAAGGCATATGATAAGATTGAGTGGTCTTTCCTTGAAAAGGTTTTGGAAAAAATGGGTCTGTCCAATCATTGGGTCAATCTTATAGGCCACTGTCTGTCTACTGTCTCACATTCTGTCCTCCTAAATGGTAGTCCTACTGGCCTTATAAAACCTGAGAGAGGTCTGAGATAAGGAGACCCCTTATCTCCCTATATCTGCATCATTTGTTCTGAAGCCATGTCTGTTTACATTAATGCCCTCTCCAGTAAAGGCTTAGTTGAAGGTATTAAAGTCTGTAAGGATGCCATCTCCATGACACACCTTCTATTTGCTGATGACTCTTTGCTCTTTTCAAAAGCTATTGTTAAAGATTTTCAAACCATTAAGGATTATCTGCAAAGGTATTATTTAGCTTCTGGTCATGAAATTAACTTTGATAAATCTGGTATTTTGTTCAGCAAAATAATTCCCGAATCTTTGAAATGTAACCTGGATAATATCCTTGGTATTCATAGTAGAGACCTAGGTGGGAAGTATCTAGGAACTCCTGTTATTTTCCAAGCTTCTAAAATTCAAAATCATATGAGCATTTTGCAAGATGTTGATGCTAGAATTTCTATTTGGTTTCATAAACTGTTATCTCAGTCTGCTAGATCTACTTTAATCAAGCATGTTGGCCAGGCCATTCCCCTTTATCAGATGAGAGCTTTTCTAATTCCTAAATATCTTTGTAGGAAAATTGACTCTCACCTTTGCAAGTTCTGGTGGGGGGAACCTTAGACCCTAAGGATAGAAAGTTTCATCTTTTAGAGTGGGATATTTTGTGTTCACCCAAGTCTGAATGAGGTTTAGGTTTCAGGAAAGATGAGTTGAATAACTTGGCTATGCTTGCTAGAAATGCCTGGAAAATTATTGAAAATCCTGACTGCCTTTTAGCTCAGATTTTTTCAGCTAGGTATTTCCCTAAAACTGATTTTTTAAATGCCATGTGTCCTAGTACTAGCTCTTGGACTTGGAAATGTTTACATGCCATCAAGGAGATTATCAAGCCTTTTATCTCCTGGATTGTGGGGAATGGTCAATTTATTAATCCTTAGTGTGATAAATGGATTCCCAATATGGGATCTGCTACTCCTAATCCTCTAGTTCCCCTGACCCTAGCATTAAAGTTTCTTACTTCATTAATCCCAATAATAGAACTTGGGACATTAGTAGACTGAATACCCATTTGATGATGCTTCTGTTGAGAAGATCATCACCACTCCCTTAAGCCAGTTATGCACTCCAGATAGGAGGGCTTGGAATCTTTCAAAGGATGGCAGGTTTACCTCTAAATCTGCCTACTTTGGAATAAGAGAATTTAGATCCTCCCCTTGTAGTAAACTTTGGAAGTGCATTTGGAAAATTAAAGTACCTCATAGAATTCAAACTTTTACTTGGAAAGCTGCTAGGAATGATATACCTTCCATAACTATTATTCATTCTAAAATGCCTATGAATGGGGTTGATTGCCCTAGATGCTTCCATCCTAATGAGTTTGTCATGCATGGTTTGGTTTTATGCCCTTTTGCTAGTCGAGTTTGGTTTTTATCTTTTCTGTGTGTTAATACCCAGACTTTTAGTAACAGTACCTTTATTGAGTGGTTTTTTTTTGTTGCTAAATCATATATTTTATTACTAAAAATATAACCAAAAAAAAAATTCCCCAATTAGCCAATACATTCCAAGCCTAATTCTATTTAAAATAAAATATCAACTAAATGAAGAATAAATTGTAAATTTAGAGGAATCTAAAGTATGGTGTATCCTCATCCTCCATCCTCCCTATGAAATCAAGTTTTGAGTTATATGTAATATACTCCCCCTACCAAGTGTAGCATCCTTTTTAACTAACTTATCCACATAAAAGTTAGTTTCTTTATAAGAGTGTCTAAAAGTTATTCTCCTAAATTTACTCATTATCTTCTTTCATCTATTAATCCCTATCCAAGGTATTTTGTTACCTGAGAAAGCCATTAATACCCCCTTTGAGTCCAGGCTGAAGCAAACATTCAATAAATTCTTCTTTATTGCCCATTCCCCTGCCATTATTAGAGCCATTACTTCAGCTATATATTTCGTGGCAATCCCTAGACCACTAGCCATTGCACCTACACACTCTCTATCACTACTTCTCCCAATAAAACCAAAACCTGCAACACCAGGATTACCCTTAGCAGCCCCATCACAACAAAATAAAATCTGATTATCTCCTGGCAATCTGAAGTAAAGTTCTTTAACTCCCACTATTCTGCTACCAACAACTTTTATCCCAAAATACCTCATTATGTTCAAATCATAGACACAGTTATGCATAACACCTTTCATCCTTACTTTACTTTCCCTGGTGAACCTCAGAATTTTGTGTTTAATCCTCTCCATGTCAGGGTTTTCATTTTCATAAATCTTTTTATTTTTTGTCATCCATAGTTTAACCATCAATGTGAATGAGCATACATACCAAACCTCCATTACAACCGAACTTTTGTTTTTAGCACCGTTGAGAACTTCCTCAAAGTTAGCTGGATTTAAAAACTGAAAGATGCCACCAAGCCAATGCCAGATTTTTCCACTGAATGGACAGCTCCAAAGAATATGTTCTAGTGTATCTTGCTTATTGCAACACAAATAGCACTTGGATACAGTACTAAAACCTTTCTTTCTTACATTTTCTTCTATTGCAACTGCCCCTCTCAGATTTTTCCACATATTACAAGCAGTATAAGGATGTATACAATGACTCCATATCTGTTTGGTCCAAGGAATTACTTGAAATTTATTCGTGACTGCTTCTGCTGCACTAGCAACTAAAAATTTTCCAGATAATTTTGTAGCCCAAATTCTCCTATCAGCATCCCCACCAATACTTGGTAGTTCATTTACATCCAGATAAGCATTCATTTCCACTAGGATTTTCCATTCTCCTTCTACAATTAATTCTGTTAGAGCATTGCTCGGTCGAACTCGCAAGCGTTGCTATCTTAAGCTTGTTTGTCAAGTTTAGTTGATAAAAACTATAAGTCTTGATATCTAGTCTACTTATAGCTATGTCTCGGATTATGATAGAATGTGTAGTTTTTGTTGAGCTTTAGACTTCACGGCGTTCATTGATTGAAGACAAAGATCTACTGAGGAGAGCTTGGAGGAACTTCATCAACAAAAGGTATGTGGAGACTAAAACTTATCTATCACTCAGAAGTATATTCTATTCTATCTCCTAATGAGACTAAGTCATATAGCTGTATAGACTTTTATATTATACACATTTGATATTTCAAGCTGAGTTTAACTCGGTTATTTATTTCTCGAAATATATGTTGGAAGCTTTTTCATTTAGCTACGTTCATCATATTCTTGACGAGTTTAGTTGGAAACAAATTTATTTGTTGGAAACTAAATAATAAGTCAAAAGATGGTCATGTGAAAATTGCCTTGAAACATCTTACATGATTTGTGTGAGACAATCATTTGATGTCAACTCGGAAAGTTTCGTATTGATCATTCGATCACTTGAAAATTACTTATAGGTTAATAGTTTGTGTGAGACACCTATTTTCGTCTTCTAAGGATGTTTCAATGATTGGAGTTTAGAACAAAAACCTTTGTCTGGATACATTACAGTATGCGTACCTAGAATACAAACTGTTTTGGTATGATTCAGGTCCGGGAATATTGTTTGCATACCTAGTATGCGAACGGTTTTAACTGTTAAATCTGGGAACCATGTTTGCATACCAGTATGCAAATGTTTGTAACTGAGTTAGGTCCGGGACTACTGTTTGCATACCCATTTGCAAACTTAGTGGTTAAAGTTCTAAAATCAGTTATGTATGATTTTCATTCTCATGAACAAATACATTTATGAATTAAGGAATGCAATCTTTTCAAAGCGTTGCTTAATGTTCATGAATTGATTCTTATATAAGTACTTTGTACGATTACGAATCAATCCGATTTTTTTTCAATTGGTTCATATATATTTCTATGAGATGGTGAGCAATTGAACAACTCTATGTGAAACACAATTAGATTCATTTGATTATCTTTCATGATTGATTGATCATCATAGTTGATCTAGATGTGTTAGATGAATGTGGTTAAGACAAAAGTGTTCATATGGCTAACTTCGGTTAACTGTTATTGAGCCAACTCAATATACACGTTTAGGTACAGTTACTCAATCTAAATGAAGGTATATTTCATTTGTGTGTAACAAGCTAAGACCATCTAATGGTGGAGAGATATTGCTTTGGTTTTAAGCAGACCTAGCTTTAATCTTAAATCAGGTTTTCATCTAACGGTGAATATTGATTGCTTTGTTACTAAGCTATCCTAGCTTTGATAGAAAGCAAACCTTGATTTGAAAGACTATATAAGGGAGAACTCTAGCAACTGGAAAACCTAATCCTGGCACTTTCTTGTGTCCTAGTTGTGACTAGAGTCGATTCTCCTTTAACCTTGGTTTTTCCAAAACCATTATAGGTTACGACTTGAAGACTTCATTTGGGATTCGTGAAGCCAGATCCAACTATTTTTTTTCTGTGGTTGCGTATTCTGATCTTACTTATTCTATCGTATTGAGTACTATTTTCTCTAAGATTTTCTCGAGATTTATCTCCGATAGGTAAGATATAAAAAGTAATCACAAAGCTCTTCGTCTCATTCTTTGTGATTCCACAATAACTTCTTCTACTACCATATAGTTAAGTTATTGTGAGGTGATTGATATTTCTAGGATGCTCTTCGGGAGTATAAGACCAAATTATCGATTGGTTCCTGTTCACCTTGATTTATCAAAATACATAACAAAAACTTCGTAGGTACTTATGTGGGAGACAAATTTATCTATCAGAATAGACTTTTCTGTTTGAGACAGATTTGTTTATAAGTCTTCGAATTTGGGTCGTAGCAACTCTTAGTTATGCATGAGATCAGCTAAGGGAATCAAGTATGCAGAATCCGGTGTAGTTCTAGAGCCGTAAGGAACGCGGATGTACCTTAATCGGTGTGAGACTTTGTAAGGGCTCAACTACATTCCAGTCATAAGTTAACTTGTAGTAGGCTAGTGTCTGTAGCGGATTAATATAGTGTGGTGTTCAAATCTGGACTAGGTCCCGAGGTTTTTCTGCATTTGCGGTTTCCTCATTAACAAAACTTATGGTGTCTGTGTTATTTCCTTTCCGCATTATATTTGTTTATATAATTGAAATATCACAGGTTGTGCGTAGTTCAATCAATTGGTAAATCCGACTTTTGTTTGTTGGATATAAATTGATTGGCACTTGGGCATTGGTCTTTTGTACTGTCTAAGTTATTTATCATATCAATCGGGCTCACAGATTTCTATATGTTCGATTGCAGATTGTATTGAGAAATTAAGCTATAACTCTTTGATATATTTTTTTGTTGAGCTCGCTTTATAAGCTGGTGTTCTCGGAATTATATTGGAGTTAGTCCATACAGATTGCCGAACAAATTATTGGGTGTGGTTGTTATACCCCTGCTTTTTCAATTGGTATCAAAGTAGGAAAACACGCTAAGACCTCATAAGTCTGTGTGTGTAGCAATCTGACTATATGGACAGAAGTGCTATCTCAAATAACGCATCACCAGTTCAGAATAGTTCTGACTTGGTTCAAAGCTTTGTTTCTCCTGAGGAATCTCCCACGTCCTCTTTATTGACTTAAACTCTGTGTAACTTGGAAAAACGCCTAGATGAACAGTTGGATGATCTTTCAGATGAAAGTGATTCAGATGATGGAAAATATGTTGATAAGGAAGTCTCATAATACATCAAGATTTTTGACCATCTCATGAAGAAAAAGAATTCAACCTCTTGCTTGACTGAGTTTCTGACTCATCTCTGTCTATAAAACAAGAAAATGAGAAAACTCTTTAAGGGTTACGATTGTGGATATAATCTCTTGCAACCCCTTCTTAAAGATCGTGAAGAAGATGTGCGCTCAAAGAATTCTGAATGTGAAAATCTTCGTCGAAATCTCTTTGTGTTGAAAGAAGAACTTGCAGAATCTGAAGCAAAATGTAGCTCTCAACAAAGTTGTTTTAATGACAGAGAAAAACAACTAGAGGCTGACCTAACTGTTGCTCAGAACAAGGTCAAGTTGCTGGAAGAAAATTTGAAAAAGTTTAACCTTAGCTCAACAAAATTATCCACTATGCTGGGAGTATGTAAGAAACATCGTGATACACGAGGTTTGGGCTATGAAGGAATAAACGTTCCAAGTAGTAGTAAGATTGATTTTGCTTGTACTAATAGCAATTTCCAACCGAAAAATATCACTGATGGCAAAAGTAAAAACTTACCTTCGGCGGCAGAAGTTTCAAAAAACAAGGTAGTCAACCTCCAAAGACAGCTCATATGAGAACGGTTGCATTCCATTCAGTTGTTATTATTGCGGAAATAAGGGTCACCTTGAAAGGAGATGTCGTTTAAGTTTGCGGAATGAAAAACTTCATAACATTCTTATCTGGATGTCTAAGGAAGTAATCAAACCTGTTTCTCATATTACTGGTTTTAAATGTCCAACCTTCAGACAAGGAAAATGCTGTGATGAGCCAATTCTTGCATGTAAAGATAACATAAAACCTTTTTACAATTGTAAAAGGAATAATGTTATAAGGACAGATGACTATTTTGATGGTCCAATAAGTAGAAAGGTATTTCTACGAAAGAAAAAATCTTCAAACGCTCCTTCCATGGCTGAAGATAGTTTTGGATCAAAAGTGTCAACCGTTCCTGAATACATTCATATCAATAACCGTGTTTTAGAATTGAAGACCAATATAAATAGACTCAAGCACAGCATTAAGAAGCAAGGAAGGCAGCAGCATCAGGTATCACTTGTCCTCCTTTCATTGATTCTCTTTAGACTAACCCTATTGACTTCTATGATACTGTTCAAGAAAAAAAATGAGAGAATGTCAACACCCTTGATGAGCAAAATGATCATCGTATTACAACTTGACTGCTTACAGTTGTGCGTCCTCTTTGAGACCGTGTGAGGATGCACATGATTCTCAAGAAGATATCTTCTTCTTGACAAAGTGGTCTTTGTTGTATCTTTTTTTTAATGTATAAAATAATGATCATCTTACTGTTGAGCCTTACTCCGTTTAATTATTACATTTGGTAATATAAATGTTCAATAACTCTTGAGATAATACTCTTTGTTGCTTGCTCTGAAAAGCTTCTTTTTGTCATTTTTTTATGTCAGTTGATTTGTTGTTTATAACAAATGTATGATGCTCTAAATTTAATTGAGCTAAGATTTTCTCTCATAAGTTAAGAACTTGTTTTTGATCTTTTATCTAAACATGCTTATAAAATAGGCTTCATTGGTTCCTTGGTTATGAATTTCGGTTCATAACCACGAATGGTTCGTGCACCGGTTCCATATTCGAACGGATAGTTCCAATACCGACATGTTTGGAAAATATGATATGTGACCTTAGGGTTTTCTCCCTATGAAAGACATATATATATATCTAAGATTTTTTCCTTCTTAGATGTATGTAAGTTCCGTAACCTCAAGAATTCTCTTGTGATATCATGAACTGCACGATGGATGGATGCAAAAAGGAAGAAAAAACTGAAGATGGAAAGGTTATTGAATTTCATGAGGATCCTCTCATCATAACCTGTTTCTATGCATGGGATATTGAAGACAATCAACATGTTCAGATGTCATCTCAATTGGTTGGAAATCTTGTTTGATATTTTTGGGTTGTTCGTGATCAACTTGAAATTGCAACAAAGAACCTTGTCTTTCTTACAACTTAACTGAAGAAAGCAACTGATGATTTTATCTTGTTCAATCACTGGTTGTTGATTATGTCTAAGTCCTTCAGTATGGTTTTAGGAGTTGATTTTATTTTTCCTAGGAAACTTCTTATGAGAATTTATTCTTGTATTTTAAGAAGGATAACTAGGGTTTGGAATAGAAAATATTGTGATTACACATAGCTATTTCCAACGTTTTTCATCTCACAATGTTTTTATATTTATTTATTTAAATTCTAAGTGGAAGATGATTTTGCAATATTAATCTTTATTGGGTTTATATATTGCAAAAAAAAATTATAGGATATTTGTGTTTACGTCTGTGAACTATGATTATCTCATATATGCTCAAAAGTTAATTATATTATGTCTTTATGCAAATATTAATAAAAGATAGAATGAACTTTTGATATTCCGCAATACTGATCTTTCCCTGATCCACTTCTATTTGAAAGTATTGTATGGCTCCGTAAGTTCTCTTTTGTTGAGGATTTCCAATTAAAATAATCAATAAGGTTTTCTGGTGGTTAATTTATTCGAGTCTACTGGATACAAATTCATGTTTCATGTTATTTGTTAATGTCCAAAGAAATCCTTATTTTCTTGTCAAAGTAAGGTCGCTCTTGTTGTTCTTTTAGGAATGACATATTATGGCGGAGAGTTCATAATTGAACTTGTGCTTAATTTCCAAATCTTTGTGGGGAGTGCGGCTGTGGAATATTATAGGAGTTATCTTGTCTGTTTATAAACTTCTTGATGAATACACTAAGTTTTGACTATGTGAAATCATCGAAACAAAGTTGATATGTTCTCTTTTAGTCATGAATTATCTCTTTGAGAATTTCATTATGATCCCGTAGTTTTCGTACCTTTGCCAATTTATATTGACAATAAGGGGGAGAATTATTTGGTAGTTCACACTACATACATATGGTTTACGGATCATTATGTAAGAGGGAGTAGTTTTCATTGTGATATGGAAGTATTGACTAAGGGGGAGTGATACATATCACCGTAGTATTATTGTCAAAGTTGTGATACAATTGTACTTTGACGTTGTGTGATTATACTATGACACTGTATAACAATGATTCAAAACAGATATTTTTCATATGTTTTCTTGTTGTTATGGATATGGATCTTCAACAACAATGATGTTGAGTTGAACACGTTAAGAATCACTGAAGTACTTGGAGTGATGAATAATTAAGGGAATGTTGAAGAACCAAGGAAATCAAGCATGATGGAATAGAAGCTACAAAGTTTATTTATTTTGTAATCCATATGTATTGATAATTTTTCCCTTAAAATTGACAAAAGGGGAGATTGTTAGAGCATTGCTCGGTCGAACTCGCAAGCGTTGCTATCTCAAGCTTGTTTGTCAAAAATAGTTGATCAAACCTATAAGTCTTGATTTCTAGTCTACTTATATCTATGTCTCGGATTAGGATAGAATGTGTAGTTGATCTTTAGACTTCACGGCGTTCATTGATTGAAGACGAAGATCTACTGAGGAGAGCTTGGAGGAACTTCATCAACAAAAGGTATGTGGAGACTAAAACTTATCTATCACTCAGAAGTTTATTCTATTATATTCTATCTCCTAATGAGACTAAGTCATATAGCTATATAGACTTTTATATTATACGTACACATTTGATATTTTGAGTTGAGTTTATCTCAGTTATCTATTTCTCAAAATATGTGTTGGAAGCTTTTTGCTTTAGCTACGTTCACCATATTCTTGACAAGTTTAGTTGGAAATAATTTATTTGATGGAAACTAAATAATAAGTCAAAAGATGATCATGTGAAAATTACCTTGAAACACCCTACATGATTTGTGTGATACAATCATTTGATGTCGACTCCGAAAGTTTCGTATTGATCATTCGATCACTTGAAATTACTTATAAGCTAATAGTTTGTGTGAGACAGCTATTGTTGTCTTCTAAGGATGTTTCAATGATTAAAATGGGAGTTTAGAACAAAAACTATTGTCTGGATACAATACAATATGCGTACCTAGTATGCAAACTGTTTTGGTATGATTCAGGTCCGGGAACCTTGTTTGCATACCTAGTATGCGAACGGTTTTAACTGTTAAGTCCGGGAACCATGTTTGCATACCAGTATGCGAACGGTTCTACCTGAGTTAGGTCCGGGACTGCTGTTTACATACCCTTTTGCAAATGGCTGGACAAGATCAAAGTCCGGAACCTATAGTTTGCGTACCAGTTTGCAAACTTAGTGGTTAAAGTTCTAAAATCGGTTATGTATGATTTTCATACTCATGAACAAATACATTTATGAATTAAGGAAGGCAATCTTGGAAAACCGTGGCTTAATGTTCATGAATTGATTCTTATATAAGTACTTTGTACGATTACGAATCAATCCGATTTTGTTTCAATTCATTCATATATATTTCTATGAGATAGTGAACAATTAAACAACTCTATGTGAAACACAATTAGATTCATTTGATTACATTTCATGATTGATTGATCATATTAGTTGATCTAGATGTGTTAGATGAATGTGGTTAAGACTAAAGTGTTCATATGGCTAACTTCGGTTAACTGTTATTGAGCCCACTCAATATACACGTTTAGGTACGGTTACCCATATCTAAATGAAGGTATATTTCATTTGTGTGTAACAAGCTAAGGCCATCTAACGGTTGAGAGATATTGCTGTTGTTTTAAGCAGACTCAGCTTGAATCTTAAATCAGGTTTTCATCTAATGGTGAATATTGAATGCTTTGTTACTAAGATATCTTAGCTTTGATTGAAAGAAAGCCCTGATTTGAAAGACTATATAAGGGAGAACTCTAGCAACTGGAAAACCTAATCCCGGAACTTTCCTGTGTCCTAGTTGCGACTAGAGTCGATTCTCCTTTAACCTAGGTTTTTCCAAAACTATTATAGGTTAACGACTTGAAGAATTTATTTGGGATTCGTAAAGCCAGATCCAACTATTTTCTTTATAGTTGCGTATTCTGATCTTACTTGTTCTATCGTACTGAGTACTATCTTATCTAAGATTTGCTCGAGATTTATCTCCGATAGGTAAGATATAAAAAGTAATCACAAAGCTCTTCGTCTCATTCTTTATGATTCCACAATAACTTCTTCTACTACCATATATGTAAGTTATTGTGAGGTGATTGATATTTCTAGGCTGCTCTTCGGGAGTATAAGACCGGATTATCAATTGGTTCATGTTCACCTTGATTTATCGAAAGACGGAACAAAAACTTCGTAGGTACTTCTGTGGGAGACAGATTTATCTATCAGAATATACTTACCAGTGGGAGACAGATTTGTTTATAAGTCTTCGACTTTGGGTAGTAGCAACTCTTAGTTGTGGGTGAGATCAGCTAAGGGAATCAAGTGCGCAGAATCCGGCGTGGTTCTAGAGACGTAAGGAACGCGACTGTACCTTAATCGGTGTGAGACTTTGTAAGGGCTCAACTACATTCCAGTCATAAGTTAACTTGTAGTAGGCTAGTGTCTGTAGCGGATTAATACAGTATAGTGTTCAAATCTGGACTAGGTCCCGGAGGTTTTCTACATTTTCGGTTTCCTCGTTAACAAAACTTCTGGTTTCTGTGTTATTTCTTTTCCGCATTATATTTGTTTATATAATTGAAATATCATAGGTTGTGCGTAGTTCAATCAATTGGTAAATCCGACCTTTGTTTGTTGGATATAAATTGATTGGCACTTGGGCATTGGTCTTTTGTACCGTCCAAGTTATTTCTCATATTAATCGGGCTCACAAATTTCTATTTGTTCGATTGCAGATTGTGTTGAGAAATTGAGATATAACTCTTTGATATATTTCTTGGTTGAGCTCGCTTTATAAGCTGGTGCTCACGGAATTATATTGGAGTTAGTCCATACAGATTTCCGAACGAATTATTGGGTATGGTTTTTATACCCCTGCTTTTTCAAATTCACTTACCATTATATCCTTGTGTTGCACAACAAAATCATCACATTGATGTATATCATTCAAAGCATATTCTTTTACCGATCTATCCTTCCACACTGATTTCTTTTTCCCATCACCAACTATCCATCTACAACCTTCTTCAAAATATTTTAATACCCATTTTAAACCTGGCCATATTGATGATTGTTTATAAGTTGTTATCCATTCCCCTTTCTTATTCTTGAATTTCTCTCTTATGAACCTTGTCCATTCTTCAACTTCTGTTTCAATCCTCCATAACAACTTCAATTAAAGTGATTTATTCGCTACTTCCAGCCTTCTTATTCCCAATCCACCTTCTTCCACTGGAGCACAAACTTCATCCCAGTTAACAGTAATGAGTGTTTTAACTGCAGGATCACCAAACCATAAGAAGTTCCTTATTATCCTTTCACATTCTTTAATAACTAACTTTGGCCACCTGTAAACTGACATATTGTAAATTGGAATGCTACATAAGAAGAATTTCACCAATGTTAGTCTTGCAGGAAATGCTAATATTTTAACCATCCATCCAGCTAACAGATTCTGTAGCATCTCAATAATCCCCAACACTTGAGAAGTCTTCACCCTTCCTGGATTCAAAATTACACCCAGATATTTATCTGGAAATTCAGACAGTTCCATCTGTAGATACTCACCAATATCCCTTCTTCTACTCTCAGTCACCCCCACCCCCACCCACCCCCACCCCCACCCCCACCCCCCACCCCACAAAACATTTACTTTTAACTCTATTCACCACTTGTCCTGAAACTTTTTGATACCTGAACAGTAATTTCATTAACTTTTCCAATGATCACTTATGTCCATTACATAATATAAACATATCATCGGAAAACAACATATGTGAAGGTTGAATTCCATTCTTGTTCACCATTGCCTTGATCTCCCCCTCCTTAATATTTTTGAATAAGTTTCTACTTAACACTTCTTCTGTTATTACAAATAAGAGTGGAATGGGCCTCCCTTCCTAAGATCCCTTTTCACATCAAAAAACCCACAAAGACCTTCATTCACTAATATTGAAATTTTAGCAGACTGGAATATTGTCTTCAACCAATTAATCCCCACATCTGAAAATCCAAAATATTTTAATATTTTTTAAAAATAAAATACCATCTCAATGAATCAAGTGCCTTGTAATATCCAACTTTAATCCCACATTACCCCCTCTTCTCTTAACATTTATCTCATTCACTAATTCAGAAGCTAAAACTATTTTTTCATGTATACCTCTTCCTTTTATGAAAGCTCCTTGCTGACTTGAAACTACTTTCCCAATCACTGAACTCGTTCTGGTAGTTATTATCCTTGTAATTATTTTGAAACAAAAATTTGCAAGTCCAATTGGCCTAAACTGCTCAGCTCTTCTAGCACCTTGGACTTTTGGCAGAAGAAATAAGAAGTTAGAATTCATACCTTTGGGGATAAATCTGTAGTTCCAATAAAACTATATTGCATCTACTAAGTCCTTCCAAATTTTATCCCAAGCAAACGTATAAAAGCTACCAGGAAATCCATCAGGACCTGGAGAGCTATTGTTATTCATACCAAAAAATGCTTCTTTAATTTCCTTAACTAAAGGAGTAACATCTAAGAAAGAGTTATCCTTCTCAGTTATCACCTTAGGAATTACATCAAAAAGTTCTTCATCCACTTCCACAGGTTGAAACTCAAATTTCTTTTGAAAATAAGATACCAACATTGTAGCTATCTGATTTTGATCATCAATCACATTACCATTATCATCTTCCAATTCAACAATATTATTACTTGCCTTTCTAATCTTCATTGAAACGTGGAAAAAGGAAGTATTTGATCCTCTTTCTTTTATCCATTGTACTATGGATATGGATCTCATAATTTCACTATATTATTGAGCTACAACTTCATGTTTGCCTCTTGCAGTAATTAGATTATTCAGCAACTCCTTATTTTCTGGTTGAGAATCTAAAAGTATAGACGCAGCCATTACTTCATCCTCAGTTTGCTTAACTTTCACCCTAAGATCTCCAAACACTTCCCAATTCCACTGCTTAACACATTTCTTGAATCTCTTTAACTTGGCCATGCTAGATTTCCCTCACATTCTTCTTACCAAGATTCCTTAATTAAATTCAAAAACTATGGATGTGTAGTCCGTACTTTTTGATATCTAAAAGGAGCATTATTAGGTTTAGGATTATCAATTGTACACCCCAAAAGAGGACCATGATCTGATACCCCCCTGAAACTAACTTTATAATTCCAATCTTCATATAATGCCAACCACTTGATGTTATAGAAAGCTTTATCTAAGTCACATAATATTCTTTTTCTTCCTACTCTATTATTGCATCATGAAAATTCAATACCAGTTTTAGGTGCCTGGATAAGACTATAAACAATTTCTAAATTTTGTTATTGATATTCTTAAAGGGCTTCTTCCTCCTCTCTTTTTCTTCACAGCTTAACACCACATTAAAATCACCAATAACCATCCAAGGGAAATCCGTTTTACTAATCATTTTTATTTCTTCTCATAAATACCTTCTATCAATAGTTAAACAAGATGCATGAATTCCAGTAACCAAAACATTTCCCACTTTAACCGTAATTGCTTGTTTTGTTATAGATACAACTTTAGGAGGATTTAAAGATGAATACCAAAATAACCAGATATTGCCTTTAGCTGTATCACTAGAATTATGAATCACCATTTGACACTGTTGATGGTGGATTTTCGACAAAGGCTAAAATCGTAAAATCAAGATACCGCATGTTTTTGACCTGGCTTCAGGAATGTATGTGACAATTCATATTTTTTGATCAGTGAACCATTTCACGACCTCTGACTGAGCGAGCATTCCTCTCAGAGCTATGATGAATATGTCCCTCGTAAAACCTCTCAGATGAGCTTTCGGCACTTTGCACATTTCATCATCGCCTCTACATAGAATTAAAATGATTGGGCGTCTCCTAGACATATTGCATGCAAGTATAGAGCCTAACGCCTTTAGGACATCACGCTGCTCATTGTTTCCTGACTACGTAGAGAGACCGTGTATAGAATCTCTTAATGATTGGGCGGATCCTAGACATATTGCATGCTAGTATAGAGCCTAACACCTTCAGGACGACACGCTATTCGTTGTTCCCTGACTATACCCCCCCCCCTCCCAGAACAAGTATGATGCTTCAATTATCTCATATCTCGATTCTGCAAATAGATTGATTCTAGCGTGTCATTCATCAACTGAATTCCTAGAAAATAGTCTATTTATCTCATTACTCTGTTCCATGGCTGATCCTCAGTTGGATTCCATGGATTAGTAATAGATAATCATTTTATCTCATTACTCTGTTTCATGGCTGATTCTCATATGAATTCCATGAATTAATAATAGATACTCAATTTATTTCATTTTTCCGTTTCATGGCTGATACTCAGTTGAATTCCATGAATTAGTAATAAATATTCACTGATCGGGAATCTCAAATATTGCTCAAACCATCAAAAGGACAAAAAGTCAAATGGTCACATGACCGACTAGGCTACTCACGGCTAATATTAAAATATGATTATTTTAATATTCTCAAAATATTGGTCACACGAGCAAAGTTCTACTCACCCATTCGAGCAAAATCGAGAGTTTCAGTCAAGATCAAACTCTTCTGAAAATCCAAAATATTGCACAAACATGCACCAGAAAATTCCAAAATTCTCAGGACTGAGACACGGACAATATGGTGACACGGGCATTCCACCTTGACCGACTAAGGTTGGCCCTTAGTCTTGCAATGAGCCGGTCCCACACTCTTTCATAATTTTGCCTAACGCTCAGACGAGCACTATTTTAATAAATGATTAAACAAGCATTTAATCATCCTTTCACCAATTGGTTAACAAAAGACTTTGGTGCATGCTCACTCGAGCGCCTGGGCGTTACATGGTCGTCCATCATCCCATGTAGCCGGTCCCTCCTTCACTCAGTGATTGATTTTCAGTAAATCATCAATTGATCAGCAATCGATCAAAATTAGGGTTTTGAACTAAATGCTCTGCAAATCATAATTCTAAGCAAGTCTAAACACTAATAATTTTATGTTGATCCAGCAATCAACATCTTAATTAATTATATAATATTCGGTCCAGCTACCAATATTTTAATTAATGTTTTATTTGGTCATGCTACCAATAATTAATCAAACGAACAATATTTGCTCAGACGAGGAATATTGATTCAACTATCAATATTCAGTAATTCATCAAAAACGAGCAATATTTGCTCAGACGAGGAATATTGATTCAACTATCAATATTCAGTAATTCATCGAACGAGCAATATTTGCTCAGACAAGGAATATTGATTCAACTATCAATATTCGGTAATTTATCAAATGAGCAATATTTGCTCATACGAGGAATATTGATCTAACTATCAATATTCAGTAATTTTACTTAGACGAGAAATATTTGCTCAGAGTATTAATATTGATTCAACTATCAATATTCAACAATTCATCATACGAGCAATATTTGCTCAGACTATCAATATTCATCATGTTGATTCAATTATCAATATTTATTCGATAACTATACGTCTCCGTAGACATGTTCAATCCATGAATCATAGAGCATTCGGCAATCATGTTCGACTTAACAATACTTAGATTCATCGTCTAATCAAGTCAACAACCGACTAATTAAATACATGCCTTCCTTGTAAACTTCACGTTCGTAAGACATCAATCACGTCACATGGGGATATTAATTAGGGTTTTGGTTTGGCGTCCTACGCCACGTGTGTTCATCCATGATGAGAATTGTGAGTAAGTCATGCAATAAGTTGAGGGAGTTAGCAAAGTAGTGGGTGGACAATCAACCAAGTCTCTGCACGACCTGGAACTGGTTAAACCACGATTTCCCACTTTCCCACTCTTTCACTTGAGAAACCGTCACATTTACTGGATATCAATGTGTCTACATTCTAGCAATATAAATAAGTTTATGAATCCACGATTGAGGACAAAAAAACTGGTAACAGACAGACAACATCTATCGTCTAACCAAGAATCATCGTGTAAGCAACAATCTCTCTCAATTGAGCAGAATTCAAACTTATTCGAACCCAGCAGTTCATTTGCAGAAACCTAAAACACATTCACAATCCTTGATCACCATTGATCTCACACACTTCTCATCTTTCCTCCTACAGATCGACCCTCTTCCCTCTTTGTGACCGAATTGGCTCTGGAACGACCATTGTCTTGGTTTAGGCCGGAGTCCTACAGATTGATCCCTCGAACTCAAAGAACTCTCGTGAAATACATCTAGTTTAGGTTAAGCAGTTTGCTCGGTCGAGGAGTCCCCGTCCGCACGGTCGCATCTTCACCTCCTAAAAAACTAGCAAATCGCTTTTCCCCATCAACAGATTGGCGACCACAGTTGGAGATTCATCTCTCGGTTACAATCTCAATTCTCACAAAGATGGTCGGTCTTAGATCTGGTTCAGTTACCAATCCGGGTTCAATACCCAACTCTAACATTGCAAGTTCTAGTGGTACTGCCACTACAAGTACTACTCCTCTCAACGTTGCAGGCTATAGTGGTACCGCTAACACCGCTCCTCCGGCCAGCAATGTCATGCCACATGTTACTACTACTCTTCCGAGTGCTGGTGCTCCAGTGATCACTCCTGTCAATGCTGCAAGCAATGCTACTGGCACTATCAACAATCCACCTCCTAGCGGGTATCTTGAAGAAACCATAGGAAATCATCCTACCATAGTTGATCTCATAAAGGTTCAGACTGACATGGCTGCAACACAAAAAGAGTTGTGTGTTTATCTCAAAACTCTCATAGAAAAACTTACATCTGAACGAACTCAGCCTCAACGCGAGAAAGGAAAAGCTAAATAAACATCTTAAACTGCTGATCCTGAAATATCTCCAATCCATGTTGTAGATGATGAAGAAGTCCGCAAAGCCGCAGATAACTCGCCAGCAAAGGAACCTGCAAGTTTCATCACTTGTGAAGACCTGGAGCGCTTTTTGGAGGATCGAGGAAAAGACAAGACATCATCTGTCCACCGTCACCAACCTTCATATCCTGCTGCCACACAAATAATTCATCTTCTGAAAGGTTACACTTTTCCAATGTTCACACTTTATAACGGAACATGCAACGCTCGAGAACATGTTTATCGATTTTCGGAATCATTGGGCGAGCATGGACACAATCATGTTATTCGTCTGAAGGAATTTTCAAAGCTTCTGACAGGCCGAGCATACACCTGGTACAATAACATCGCACTAGGAAGCATTGCCAGTTGGGGAGGGATGATTAACGCTTTTTACAGAAAGTACTTCTTTGTTTCAGAACAAGTCACTTTCTCTGATTTAGGCAGGATGTTTCAAAGGAGCAATGAACATCCCAATGATTATGTGAAAAGTTTCATAGTCCAGGCTCTAGACTGTCATGATCCAAACGTTACTGAACAACAACTTGTATACTTGTGCATAAACAGAATGATCCCGGTATACAGAGCCTTACTGGAAAATCTCTGATTCCAGACTTTTCTAGAGCTTCATGAAGCGGTGATCAACAACCACCGCACCCGCTTTACTGGAAGAGCAAAGGCTACAAAAGCCGAGGAACCACAAGAAACTCGAGGTAGCAGACGCTTGATCAACAAGTCATACAATCTCCAACCTTCCACGAACGTTATTACAGAAGGGAGCAGAAGGAAAGATGATACACAGCAACACAAGCATGCTTCTCCAATGTCCTACGCTCATCCAAAAGCATAAAGGAAGGATAATCGAACTCTAAATGCACAAGTTCGATCTAGTGTCCACAAACAGGGAACGATGCAGACTCAAACTTCCTTCTTTCTATTGAAGAAGTGATCAAATTACTGTAAGTATAGATCTCAGATGGTGCAATCAAATTGTCATTCATCAAGAGATAGCCAACTGAAGAAGAAATGGAGAATCCCAGATATTATCTCCTTCATGGGTTCTTCAATCATCCAACAAGTGACTGCAATTTTTTGAAGCGCATCTTCAAAGAGATGGTCGATCCAGGAGAGCTTCAACTGGGGACTGAAGGAGCACACAAAGATCATCTCCCAATCAGGACATCAATCTCTCCGAGCAACCTTTCGATAAAGCAGTTCAATCCTTGGTCGAACATATATGAGAATTGCTCTATCTGTCGAAAACGCAAAGGAAAGACATGTTTACAACACTGAATCACATCGTGTCAGACGTATGTCCATCCCAGAAATACTCCCTGAACCTTCATCCACAGACAAGGAGATGGATGTACGACTGGGGACTGCTTACCACAGTCCATCTAAGAGGAAATGATTTCAAAAGAATGTTGATCAATGCTGACACTGCCATCAACATCATTCCACTGAAAACCCTCAGATACGCAGGCATCACTCGACGAGAAGATACTCATGCTCCATCTCAATCAGATACCATGAAGGAACGCTCAGAGATGCTTATGGCTATATCACTCTCAAAATGAAAATAGGTTCAACCTGGACAGAAACCAAGTTTCAGAAAGACCCAAGATATGACATGATGCTCGGACGAGTGTGGATCCACGCTGAAAAGATGGCTACTGACAAAGCGCATTTGGTTGCACATCTCTCAAAAAAAGAAGTTTTGATCCAGAAGATTTGACGGACGTTCCATCATCAGGGCAATTGGAGGAATTTCGAACTTTGACGAGTTTGAAACGAGAACCTGCAAAAGATGCATGGACATTCATCAAGAGGTTCCACACTCAGGAAAGTCTCATTCCTCCCATGTTTATGTCATCTATTTCCTCACATGTTATCCTAGCATGGGACTCAATTCTTCTAGCAAATCTGCTATTGCAAGACGTTATGAATGGGTAGCTTCACCACATTAATATTTTAGCAAGTGGTTGAATCTAATACCTCTCAGAATCGAGCACCTCACCGAGACATTCATTACTGAGATGATGTTCAAGCACGACAAAGAATATCTTGGGTATTCCCCGTAACCTTTGCATGAGTGTCCATTTGCGCCACAAAATCAGAAAGCTTTGATGTATGCACAAGTGTGGAATCCCACTGCAAAAACAATGCTGCATCAACAGAAGATACTCGGGGCCGGGATGATCAATCCTAAGACATTCGACGCTTCAACGCTCAAACATCTAAGAAGCCTCCAAATTGTACTCCCAATCAAAGAGTACACCTTCGATAATGGCGCCTCTAGCTTCAACATAAATATCTCGACGATGACACGTTAATTCAACACCAACATGATCAAAGTGTAACTGAACTACAATCGATAAGTCTTCATTATCCCCATGATGATACTTCTGAAACAGATGCAACGTCATTCATCAATGGATGCTACAAACTCCTTCAACTCTGATAAATGAATGAACACCTTTGGGATGCACTGGGACTTGATCTTATTGGAAAGATCAATTCAATAATTTCAATAAATGTTATCCACATAACAAGTCATTGCAACTTGATGTGATTCCACGAAACGTCATCGAACGGTACCTTTCTATATCACAAACCACTGCACGACTGAGGAACTTCCTCTCTTCACCGATCACATCCAGAATAAAGACCGTTGCTGCTATTTTCCGCAACAACGTTGATTCACTAATGAAGCCAGTTCACAGTAAAGTCATATTTTTCAGGAGAATTCGGGTCGAACTCCCAGTACACCTTCATCTTAGGGATGCTCAACCCACCAACTAGCTCGTGAATGTAAAGGCTCACTGTATGGAGAAGCAAAGACTATGTCGATAATCATGGTTCTAGCCTTTTCAGTCTCTGGAGCAACTCCGACCATAGTATCAGTATCAATAAGAATGTCTAGAGAAAATTCAATCGTGATCTCAGCATCAACAACAGTCTCAGAAGCAACATCCTATAGACAGGGCTTCATCAACTAACCATTCTCTGAAGTGTTACTCGATGAAGCGGACTCTCCCAAGCACTAATGATTCATATAAAGATGTGTGGACATGAAATATTTTAACATGAAAGTCTTTCCCAAAGATTGCACGACGAATGAGCACAAGCCACAGTCTTCTACAAGATTTTCTCGTTACCTCTACAAATGAGATACAACACACTTCAGGCCATGGGTTTACAAAAACGTACCAATGGGTGAGGAATAGGACATGCTTCCTCAACAAAAGATGTTCGTCTATGTCTCTTATACATCATACCAAATTGGCACATCAATCGGACATACGGGCAAAAAGATATGGCTTCCACACTCATGTTTATGGAATCTGAAAATTTGCACGGGATTAAAAGTTATGAATGTGCATACGTCACTGACTGCCCTAGGCATCTCCAAACTGAAGGATTCTTTTTGCATATGATTCCTCAGTCTCTTAGCTTCAAAATTTGGGGTCAAGCACCGAATTCTGACGTTATATGAGGTTCTTACAGCTTCCAGAGCATATAACATGCAAGCGGCAATTCTTAGAACGAGATTCATTACCTTCACAGTCGATCGATGTCCACCAGGTCTTTCCACTAAGTCCTTCATCAAGGTACCTCCAACTTCGACCACGTAGGTCTTTACATCATGGTTATATATCTAGGTCTTGCCAGAAGAAGGAAAAACGAAAAGGAGATTTAACTAAATATTGGGGACTGACGATCCACTGATCATGACGATCGTGACTGGCACCAAGCTCTCCTATGCTAATCATTCATCAAAAAATGAATGCTAAAACCGAGATATACAACCATGGTCATTACATCATCCCCTCTTGATAGCAACCTCAGTTATGGTCCCGTGAACAGGGTTTCAGAAGTGATGTTTCTACGACAGACAGAAACAAAAATGGTACTGCAAGCACCAGGCTCATGTATCAACCAAGGGGTTCAGATTGCAAATTAATCAATGGCATTTAAATCCTTCATCAAGTGCTCAATACACAAGCAAATGGTCTAAAGACACAATAGGAGTGTTTTACAACAAGCTCGTCTGAGACGATTTTACACTGTCCTGCACAAATAAGCGAGATGTGAGAAATTGGTGAAGAATCTAGGGATGGGTTATATACCATGATCTTTGCATGGATGTCCTGTACAATATATCCAAAATTGACAATAATTGGATGAACGAGCAAAAAGATGTGGCCGAAACATCAAACTACATGACAGCTGAAGTTTCTGAAGACTTCCTGGAAGTTTACTGTTTCGTTGATTTCGACCACTAAACGTGCTCAAAACTCAAAAAGATTCCTTATTGAATCTAGGAAATTTCATGGGAATCAAAACGTTGGGGTGGATCATCAAAAACGGACATCGTATGAAGATTCTACAACATTTTCAATAAAGACCTAACTTTTGAATTTTCTGATTACGAATTATGACGAAATTCTTCATTCATCCACATTTGAATCAGGAGATACACCATCAACGCAAGGCCGAACTTCATCTTCAGCCGATAGTCTCACTTGCAAGTCGGCGGTGCTTCTGCTGATGAGATATCAGCTTTTCATCTTCAGCTCTTTTCTTCTGTGATATTTCATCACGTATCTGCTTTCCCTACGCATCTGCTAAGACCAAGAGAGCATATATCTTAGAACGAACCACTCTCAGATGATCAAGATACATACCATGTATCAGCTTTCAGCATCTCTGAAAGGTTGATTCACCTTGGCATGAACATCTGCAAAAGTCTTCATCTTTGACTTGATATTTCTGGAGCGTTCCCCGGAAGAGCTAGAAGGGTGGTTGTAACTAGAAGTCACCATTATCTGAGGCAAAAGACATGGAGTCATGGATATACCAATAACAAACACGCAACAAAATGGTAACACTCCAACTCTTACTTGTTTACACTTTCACTAACAGTAGTGAACTAGAACTAAAGTTTTAAGAATTTGCCTGTTTCTTCAAACCTGCAAAGACGGGCAAAGTCCATTATTCAAAAATCATAAATTGATTTTCATAAAACCGTGAACAACCCACGTAAACTTTTACTGTGTTAACATCCACTGATTTTTCAAAAATTGGAAAGACGTCCTTTCTACAATTGTGAAAACTCACATACAGACATTATTTCACCATGTATAATTGTCTACTTTCATAGTTGTTCAAAATCAAAACATTGATTTTACAAAATATATATATATATATATATTTGCTCCCTCGCGCGAGCATACGTCTTTGAAATAAGAGTATATTTTAAAAAAATTGTGAAAGCTCACATATCGAAAATACAATTTTCATGAAAGCTCATAGACAAAAAATTTTATTACTAACAGACGCACGTCTATTAAAAAAAAAAAAACTTTTCTCTTGTACGAGCATCCACCTTTGAAATGAGAGTTTATTCCATTTTGTGAAATCTCACATATTTAAAAAATAAAATTTTGGTTTTCGTGAAAGCTCATAGACAACATTTTTATCATTAGACGCAGGTCGACTTTAAAAAAAAATCTCTCTTATGCTAGGGATCATTGTTTGTTTCTTAGACTAACGAACGAACGTCTGTTCCTAAAACAAGGATTTCCTTTTTTTGGGCCTGGGCCCATAAACGCTAAACAGACCAAAACTGGGCGTCCGACCGCCCGAATCAGCAGTGCCTCATCTCTCCGTGCTCACGGGATGACACTCTATCCTACTGCCAGAGTCCTTATTCAGGCATTTGCTCATACATGACATCATTGGAGAAAATCGAGGATTCTGGAAATTCCTTTTTACGACTAAGTTCAATTACTTATCTCGTCCACTGGAAAATCACCATCAAGTGCTTACTATTGAACATGACTGTCCCCCACTAAGCAGGGGACTTAATGTTGATGGTGGATTTTCGACAAAGTCTAAAATCGTAAAATCATGATATCGCATGTTTCTGACCTGGCTTCAGGAATGTATGTGACAATTCATATTTTATGATCCGTGAACCATTTCACGACCTCTGACTGAGTGAGCGTTCCTCTCAGAGCTATGATGAATATGTCCCTCGAAAAGCCTCTCAGCTGAGCTTTCGGCACTTTGCATATTTCATCATCGCCTCAACATAGAATCAAAATGATTGGGAGGCTCCTAGACATATTGCATGCTAGTATAGAGCCTAAGGCCTTCGGGACGTCACGCTGCTCGTTGTTCCCTGACTACGTAGAGAGACCGTGTATAGAATCTCTTAATGATTTGGTGGCTCCTAGACATATTGTATGCTAGTATAGAGCCTAACTCCTTTAGGGCATCACGCTATTCGTTGTTCCCTGACTATACACCCCCCTCAGAACGAGTATGATGCTTCAATTATCTCATATCTCGATTCTACAAATAGATTGATTCTAGAGTGTCATTCATCAACTGAATTTCTAGAAAATAGTCTATTTATCTCATTACTCCGTTCCATGGTTGATCCTCAGCTGGATTCCATGGATTAGTAATAGATAATCATTCTATCTCATTACTCTATTTCATGGCTGATTCTCAGTTGAATTCCATGAATTAGTAATAGATACTCAATTTATTTCATTACTCCATTTCATTACTGATTCTCAGCTGAATTCCATGAATTAGTTATAAATATTCACTGATCGGGCATTTGGGCCACCACCGAGTAAGCCCCGAGAATATGGTGCGAGCATATTTAGAAATAATGCACAGATGAGCACCCAAATGCACGAACGATCATTCAAAAATATGGACGAACGAGGAAACCTATGCAAAATAGGGAGAAAATAATAAAAGAGGCGCCTAGGGGACCGGGCCCACCGGCCGGCCGGTCATGCCGTCGTGGCCGACCCCATTATTTTACCATTATTTTTCCTAATCTCATCAAAACTCATTCATTCGAGCAAATTTCCTTGTTTGAGCAAAACTCTTAGTTTCTCCATATTTTCCTTCAAACGATGAAGAAATAATAAAAAATAATAAAAACTAGGGAAAGGAGTCACGGGACCGGGCCACTTGGCCGGCCGGCCATGTCCCATACCCTATTATCCCATATTTTCTTCTTATTATTATTTTCTTCATCTCATGAAATTCCTTCGTTTGTGCAAATAACCCTAGTTTTGCATATTTTCTCAAATATTGCTAAAACCATCAAAAGGCCAAAAACTCAAATGGTCACATGACCGACTAGGCTACTCACGGCTAATATTAAAATATGATTATTTTAATATACTTAAAATATTGGTCGCACGAGAAAAGTTCTACTCGCTCATTCGAGCAAAATAGAGAGTTTCAGTCAAGATCAAACTCTTCTGAAAATCCAAATTATTGCTAAAACGTGCACCAGGAAATACCAAAATTCTCGGGACTGAGACAAGGACACTATGGTGACACGGGATTCCACCTTGACCGGCTAAGGTCATCCCTTAGTCTTGCAATGAGCTGGTCTCACACTCTTTCATAATTTTGACCGAAGTAGCTTTCAACAGTTCATGTTGGGCTCAAACTCTTTCCAACCAACTTGGAATTTGCTCAATCAACCACCAGCTGGTCCCACGACCACCAAGGTCCGGTTTCACACCCCTTGGATGGTCCCACATCTCTCCATAATTAGGTTTTATTACCTAACGCTCAGACGAGCACTATTTTAATAAATGATTAAACCAGCATTTAATCATCCTTTCACCAACTAGTCAACAAAGGACTATGGTGCATGCTCACTCGAGCTCCTGGGCGCTACATGGTCATCCATCATCCCATGTATTCGGTCCCTCCTTCACTCAGTGATTGATTTTCAGTAAATCATCAATTGATCAACAATTAATTAAAATTAGGGTTTCGAACTGAATGCTCAGCAAATCATAATTCTGAGCAAGTCTAAACACTAATAATTTTATGTTGATCCAATAATCAACATCTTTATTAATTATATAATATTCGATCCAGCTACCAATATTTTAATTAATGTTTTATTTGGTCATGCTACCAATAATTCATCAAACGGGCAATATTTGCTCAGACGAGGAATATTGATTCAACTATCAATATTCAGTAATTCATCAAACGAGAAATATTTGCTCAGACGAGGAATATTGATTCAACTATCAATATTCAGTAACTCATTAAACGAGCAATATTTGCTCAAACAAGGAATATTGATTCAACTATCAATATTCGGTAATTTATCAAATGAGCAATATTTGCTCAGATGAGGAATTTTGATCTAACTATCAATATTCAGTAATTTTACTCATACGAGCAATATTTGCTCAAACTATCAATATTCATAATGTTGATTCAATTATCAACATTAATTTGAGAACTATACGTCCCAGCAGACATGTTCAATCCATGAATCATAGAGCATTCGGCAATCATGCTCGACTGAACAATACTTAGACTCATCGTCTAATCAAGTCAACAACCGACTAATTAAATACACGTCTGCCCTGCAGACTCCACGTTCGTGAGACATCAATCACATCACATGGGGGGATATTAATTAGGGTTTTGGTCTGGCGGCCTACTGCACGTGTGTTCATCCATGATGAGAAATGTGAGTAAGTCGTGCAAGCAGTTGAGGGAGTTAGCAAAGTGATGTGAAATTTTAGTTGTAGTGAAAGTGGTGAGTAAAGTTCGTTCAACTCGGGCTTGTGAAGGATTTTTGAGAATTAAATAAAATTGTTTCAACAATAATAAGAAAATACCGAGACTCTGGATTCCACCATTTACCAATTAATTGATAAACTCTAATCAATATTCATGCAATATTCTTCTTTAAAGTGATTCTAATATTTTCCTCTAATAGATTTTTGAAGTAGTAGTTGTAATCACAAAGCATGAAACATCAAAAGTTTTAAAACCTAGCATGTTCCATCAAAACAACTCACAACTACTCAATAAAAATCGATTTTTCTTTTAAGTTCTATGCAAATAATCATGTAAAATAATTGCAATAAATAATTAAAATAGAACTATACCACTTTTCATGGAACAATGGCTTCCTCCGTCGCCTCGGTTAAGGGGTTTAGCTCCTCATATTAATCGTGTTCTCAAAATACATCTTTGGTGTTCAAAAGTTGATTACAAGAGAGAAAAGGGTATACTGTAGTCGCTGAAAGTCTAATACAGCGGACGGAATCGTTGCTGAAGAGCTTCGGTGACTGCAGGATGATGCGACCGTAACTCGTTGTCACTGAAAATAAGTCTGCGTCTGCAACTTTTTTTCCGCTGTTCTGTGTTCTTCGTCTTCTCCGGCAATAGCAGCAGCAGCAGAACCCGATCCTCTTCTAATGATTTTTATGCCTTCTCTAAGGCTCTAAACTTTCCCCTAAGGTCTTGGTTACCTTCCTAGGACTCGAACCAACCCTTTTATACATAGTAGAGCAAAGAAAATTCGAGAATAACTTTGGTTTTTTCCTCCACAGCAAGTTGCGATATTTCTTTTTTTTGTTCTGTTTCACGTGTTCTTAGCTGTCCAAACTCCTCCCATGATAGAAACAAATCTCTAAGAAGAGTTTCCTTCCTCTTCTTCACGTAAGTTTCCAAAAATAAACCAAGAAACTTTCCCAAAATAAACCGTCATATTTTTAACCTTTTTTTCACCTCCAATTCGAGTTCTAGCCACTTTGGATCCATTCCAACACCCTTACCTCGCCTGTTAGGTCCATAGGAACGAACCAAATCAAATTCAGCCCTTTAATCTCCCTAAAAATCGATCAACAATCCATCCACAAAATCGTCTGTTTTCTGAAAATTTTCCCGCCAATTTTCTGTTTTTGAAAATGTGAAGAAATGTGACCTCCACCTATCCAGTCCCGGTCTGTACTTAGCAGCTGCTTGGAAATGGGTTACCCCTTATCCAAAGTGAGAGTCCGAATAGCAAATGTCCTCCCAGGAGCCTTTAACAACTTTTCGAGCCAATTTTGCCGCAAAAGCCTATTTCTCCATAAACACCTACAAAGGGATAAAATACCAAAATTAGTACAGAAATGGGTACTAACAGTATACACAAAAGAGATGAAAATAGACACATAAATGCGTCTATCACAAAGTAGTGGGTGGACAATCAACCAAGTCTCCGCATGACCTGGAACTGGTTAAACCACGATTTCCCACTTTCCCACTCTTTCACTCGAGCAACCATCACACTTACTGGAGATCAATGTGTCTACATTTTAACAATATAAATAAGTTTCTGAATCCACGATTGAGGACAAAAAAAACTGGTAACAGGCAACATCTATCGTCTAACCAAGAATCATCGTGTGAGCAATAATCTCTCTCAATTGAGAAGAATTCAAACTTATTCGAACCCAGCAGTTCATTTGCATAAACCTAAAACACATTCACAATCCTTGATCACCATTGATCTCACACACTTCTCAGCTTCCCTCCTACAGATCGACCCTTTTCCCTCTTTGTGACCGGATTGACTCTGGAATGACCATTGTCTTGGTTTAGGCCGGAGTCCTACAGATTGATCTCTCGAACTCAAAGCACTCCCATGCAGTGCATCTGTTTGAGGTTAAGTAGTTTGCTCGGTCGAGGAGTCCCCGTCAGCACGGTCGTCTCTTCACTTCCTAAAAAACCAGCAAATCGTTTTTCGCCATCAACAGACACATACCTTGTAATCTCAAATCGTCAACATAACCAACAGAAACTCTAACCTTAGGTTCAGCCACCCAAAGTAAGGAAGGATTAAATTGTTTAACTAAACTATGCAGTTTTTCCTTGGCTCTTGTTCTTTTCAGTCCTCGGACATTCCAATATAGTATCCTCATTGAGAAGAATTTTGAGAAGTACCAGGACTCCTCCCACCTTTATTCTAAACTAAAATTTTAGGAGCTTTTTTTTGAGTTGTAATAAGAAAAACACCAGCTTTACCTTTGGTTGTATTTTCAGCTTCCTTAACCTTTTCTTGTGATTTATATATATTCTTCTCCTTTACAGGTAGCACTGAACATTCCTCGGCTATATCCACCAAGGCTTGGAATTTTATTGCAGAAGCAAAAGCACCCAAATCCTCCACTGACTTTGAAGGCACATTTGAAGATATCTGAATAAGTTTTTCCATAGATAAAGGAGGAAATTCCTCTGTAGAATCAATAGTCTCAGTATATAAAAATTCCACTGCTTCTAAAATTGGCGAAATAACAGAATCAACCACTTCATTTTCACATAATATATCTTCGTGTTCTGCTATATATCAAATTTACCAACACCTTGATTATCAACAACTTTAGGATTAGTTTTCCAAACCTTATTTGGTTTCTCAATATAATTTATAACTGCACCATCTACCTCCCTTCTATTAATCCTGCATTCTGCTGCATAATGTCCAACAACCTTGTAATGATTGCAGAACTTTGGAATCTTAGGAATCCTAATTTCCTGAGAGAATCCTCCATATTTAGATTCAACCCAAACCTCATTAGGAATAGCTTTAGTCAAATCTAATTCCACTAATACACTTTCACAATATCCCACTTCTTTCTTCAGTGTAGTTTCATCAACTTTAACAGGACACCCAATTGCTCTACCAATTGACATTACAACTGGTTCATTCCAATGCTCAATGCTCAACCCAGGTAAATTAACCCAAACAAAAGCAGATGATGATTTTTGATCTTCTAGATTAAAATTTGGTTCCCAAACCCTGAGTTGTAAAACTTAATTCTCTACCAACCAGTAACCACTAAATATTTGCATCTTATCAACTTCATTTTCAAGCTTAATAATAAAGAAACCTTTTCCTATATGAATTAGTTTACAACTACCTATAAGTTTCCATTGCTTCCTCAGAGAAGTTTCAGCAACCTCCATTTTCATCTTAACAAAATCTAACCTCCCAATTAAACTAAATTTCCATTCATCTAAATAAGCATCAATGATATCATCTGGAATATATAATGCAGGGTGATTACCTTTTTTTCTAACTGAAAAACTTGATTTATCCATAACTTAAAAAATTTCAGATTCCGGTCGAGAAATCAATATTTCCGACGATTCAGACATCATTATGAACTAGATTTGACGAAAAATCAACACCAATCATTAAAAGCTTCGTTAATAAAAGATCGCGAAAAAAATTATTTCAATTCTCGAACACACAAAATCAAGATCTGAAATAAATGAACTGAGTCCGTCGCCCGATTCACAGACACTCTCTTTCTCCAACTCATCCCGATTCACAAGGTTGTTTTTTAGTGTTTTCAAGATAAAAGATGAATCTCAGTGTTTGTTTGTTACTATTTTATTGAGTTGTTGATGTTCTGGTTAATTGATCCTATTTCTAAGCTTCCTGATGAATCTCAGTGTTTGTTTGTTACTATTTTATGGTCTCTATGGAGCAGTAGAAATTTTTTAGTTTTCCAGAATACTAATGAATTCCATCTAGATGTCATAAACCGAGCTAGATATATGTTGTTAACCAGAAAACCTAGAATACCTGTTAGTTCTTCCATATCTACTGGTTTTTTGAACAAATGGATGCCCCCATCTGCTGGATAGATAAAATGCAATACTGATGGTGCCTTTGATGATTCTTCTTTAAACAATGGAGCAGGCTATGTGATGAGGGACTTTACAAGCAAAGCTTCTTTTTGTGCTTCTATGGTCTTTGAGGTGGAATATGCTGAAGAGGCTGAAGCTAGAACTATCTGGGCAGTGTTAAAAAAAGCAGTGGAGCAAAATCTTTCTCACATCATTATAGAAAGTGATGCTCAAGATCTCATCAATCGTTTTTCTTCTGGACAATTTGATGGTGATACTAGCTAGGACAAATGCTATTTTCAAAGACGTTAAGTTGTTTGCTTCTAGTTTAAAGGCTTGTATTTTCTATGTTCAACCTAGAGTCTGTAACTCTGTTGCACATGAGCTAGCTCAATGAGCAAAAAAACATAAGTCTACTATGTAATGGCATGTTCCTCCAATCTAGCTGTTTCCAGTTGTTGAGGGGAATCATTATCCTTTTTGAAGGCCTTCGTCTAAAAAAAAATAAAAAATAAAGGAATCAACGCCTCTTTGTTTTATGTGTCTCCGATTAGTATTTTTACTATTAGTTTCTTTGGTTTATAAAGTCAACAATATTGAGCTTAAATCTTCAGGCATGCTTTTTTCTTTTTTCCTTTCTCACATTGATGCTTGCTTTATTTTTTTCCTAAATTGGTCGGTATACATTCTTCACTCTCCGGATGAATAGTGAAATCCCAAGAATGTGCATGTAACCAAGTATATGTAAGAAAAATCGAAAAGTTTTGAATGAAAAAATGCTTTAAGAAGAGTTAGTAAAGCATCAAGGAAATTGCAAAAAAAAGAGACAACAATGGTAACGCAGAACCATGATTCTAACAGGTGTATGATAGGTCGGTGTCACTGTAATACAGTGGTAAAGTCACTGGATGATGAAACCAGTGACCTGATTTTGAAACTCGTCAGCACCAAATTCTTTACTGAACAAATAAAAAAAAAAGGTGTGTGGCAGCGATGAATGATGCCCATATACACATGTTAACACCCAAATATTCCTTTTAAGCGTTATAGCATTTCCTACGGCATTTTTTTCACCCAAAATATGCAATCTCTAAGGTATGTTTTGTTCGATTTTGTTATTTTTCAAGCTAGTTTAGAGTTTCTCACTTCATTTCATAATTTCTTTTGGTCCAACATCACAAAGACTACCATTTGAGTGTTGAACTAGCTACCAAAATGTTGTTGATTATAATAGTTGATTATGATGACTACTAAAAATGTTTTTGAGTTGTGACTTTATTATATTGTATATTTATTTTTAATTATAAAGAGTTAGTGTGGATCTACTATGATAAATCCATCGAAGTGGGGCTTGTGGAGGGTCAAGAAGCGAAACAACCCCGTTGACTGAGAAAACTAATTTCTTTTTAAAAAAAAAAAATGCTCAAAAAGGCAAAGTTTATTAATGAAAATCAGTTCCACTCCAAGAAGGTGAAGGCACTGAGTAAAATAAATAAAAAATCTCTCTTAAAGTTGAACAGAAAATCAAAAGAAAACCGAAAAGTTGTAAGAATACTTATTGCATCACAACCTCCCAATTATACAAGACAGTATTAAGAATTATCTCACCAAAATATCAGTTGCTATATACCAATTATAGGTGAGAAACTTGACACTATCAAATATATTTTCCAAAGATTCATATTTATAATTGAATATTCTTTCATTCGTCCTTAACCACATAGCCCACCATATAGCAAAGGGTATGGTATCCCAGATTCTCCTTCTAATTCTTGCATTTGTAACATTTTTTTCCATTCCCGGATTGTATAACAACATCTTGAAATACCCATTGCATTTGCTCTTCAAAAAAAATATATTCTACACCTCTCATGTTGTTTCACTATGTAAGAAGATGTGCTTATGTGATTCAGGTTCCTTCTTATAGAGCAAGCAGCCAATAACCAAGAAAGAGTTCTTATATGTGTTAAAAATTGGTATAACATTATAACACAAACACCACACAAAGAAAATTACCTTCTGAGAAATTTTTGGATTCCAAATGCACTTATATGAGAAAAGCAGCAAACCATCCACTTCTAAATTTATAACTTTCTTATATAGATAACCCCTTTCTACCATACTGCCAGATTCTTTGATCCTCATCATTTCCAATACTGAAAGAAGAAATCAAATTGAGAAGATAAGCAACATCCTCAACTTCCCCATTCTTAAGATTCTTGGGAAAAGCAAAGTTCCAATTATTTCCTTGGTTAATTTGTAACATATCATGTATTAAAGCCTCGTGCAATCTGCTAATATGGTAGAGAGAAGGAAATAAATCCATTAAAGCTTGTCCATTCATAATCCAAGGGTCCTTCCAAAAAAGACATGTGTCTCCATTGTTGACCCGAATCACTGAATTCTTCTCACTTATGCTCTGCTCTTCAGAATACCATCTCATAAACTCCTCCCAATAGGTTTATTAAAAGTATTCGGATAAAAAAAGGCATTCGGGTTACAACTGTAAAGAAAGAATTAGCTTCAATATCATACTCCAACCATGTCATCATTACCTTGTATCTGAAGAAAATCATCAGATATCTCCACTATGATCAACATGTTTAATCCTTTGAGCGATTCCCAAAGCCATTACCAACGTGGCGTATTAATTCTTTACCACCATCATATACAACATACTCGCTCAGAATATATACCTTGTGAATGCTCATAATACTGTGGTACATGCTTCTGAGATCAGGCATATTCTTGACATTATATGCAGGCCATCAAGAATCTTTTAACATATATTTAAATACATAAATATATAACATCTCGTGCTTAAATTTGAAGCTTTGATAGACTTGCTTCTACATGAAACCTCGTGCTCATCCTTTCTTCAAACTTTGTAACTGAAAAGATGAGGGTACCCAAATATACCTCAATCTAAAACTTTTTCACCTATAAGTCCTTTCTCCGAAAGTGATTGTCTATGGACTGAGTCGATACAATACAACGAATCGGTTCACACTTCGTGTGATCGTCTATGAATATGAGATCGAGACAATATGACAACAAGATAACTTGTGTGATTGACTATGGATACAAGATCGAGACAATACAAAAATGAAACTTGATAATAGGTTCGGACTTAACCAAACACTATAGGATTGCTATCTAGTAATTAGGAATTAACGTTTGTGTATTATACTTCAAATTATAATAAAAACAATTATAATTGCGGAAATAGAAAAGTAAAAGACACAGCAAGATTTTGTTAATGAGGAAACCGAAAATGCAGAAAAAACCCGGGACCTTGTCCAGAATTGAATACTCTCAGAATTAAGACGCTATACAAAATCAAACCAACTTCGTATAGTTGAGACCAAGCAACTAAACCTATAGTTCACCTAGTTTCCTCAGTATCCATGCGCCTCCAGCTTGTAATAAGTCACGCACTTGGAACAATTCCTTTGGTTCGTATTACAAATAGTAAAGGAACAACAAATATGTTCGGTAACAACTCTTTTCAAACAACGTGATATGAGTTTGACAAAAGGACTTCCGTTTATCCCAATAAACTCCTTTGTCGGGTTCTTAGACAATATTCAATAACTACCAAAGTAATTGTTTAGACTATGCAATCAATACTATAAATCACAAAGAAATGTATTGATGTCGATCTACACAACTAATCAATCCAATCTATCAAAAGATAAACCGATTATAGTTGGATCCCCAACCAATCAAGTTTTGTGCAGACCAAAGATTATGAACTCAAATAAGAAATCTTTTTTGTCTTCAAATCTTCTTAGATCTTCAATAAACACCTGCACACAAACAACTTGAATCTCTTGTTATCAATCACACACAGAACGGAATCTGTTAACGATGGATTATCACAAGACGTCTTTAGATCTACAAATAGTCTAAAGACCCCCGTCGACACTTCGATCTAGTTTGAGTGAATCTTATATCAGAAGAGAAGATTCTCAAGCATAAACAAACTAGGTGCAATCAAAGTTCAACAACCGTTAGTCAATCAAATCAATCGAAAACTAATAATAAATTGCAATTATCTAGTTTCCCACCAACGGTAATGGTAGAGCTTCTCAATCCCAAAGAAGTCTTTAAAACGAGCGGTCGTAAGATATTTCGCCTAATTAGGGTACTTTCCTCTCCGAATAGACGGCTCCACCAGTAACAACATAACTAGGTAGTTTTGCTGGCTCTGAGGATTAGTTTGCTCGAAATGCAAACTTCAATATTTATAGACAAAGGAAGTTTGGACACAAAGGAATTTCCAAAACCGAATATTCTCAAAGATATGCAATAAAGCCAAAATCGGTTTTCATAATTCCTGGAAATGCTCTGTCCAAATATTGACCGAAATCTCAGTAGAAAATCTCCAATTAGTAAATGCACATTACCAAGTTTTATTTTCTAAAGATATGCATTTAATTGCTGGAAATTAAAAGCATATAAAATTAAAAAACTTAATTAAAAGATTCTCAATTTATTTCGATCCGGGATTCTCCTTTAGTTATTAAAGAATATCTTTGAACAATAATAGATAAGAATTATTGCACATGTTCAAAGTATGTCGACATCTTTACTTTGTAAATCCTTTTTCATATTTACAATCTTGGAACCGATTTGCCACACTTCCAAACGAGTTTAGTTCATCTGATTTCCAAGAACTATGTGATTGATCAAAAACATTCAATCACCATTCATGGGTTTAACGGTTCTACCAAACAAAGTTCGGTTTTACCTCCAAGTGGCTACTAGGATCGATCACACTAGTTTCCATAAAATGGCTAACTAAGTACCAGGATCGGTTACCACTATTTATGGTACTTACTTGTGATCGGTTGCACAAGTTATAGGATCGGTTACACCAATTACTAAAACTTGTTAACTTACTACAAGGATCGATTACACATCTTGTGATTAGTCCCACCAAGTTCTAGGATCGGTTACCCAATGACTAGGAATGGTCACACCAATTACAAATATCGATCATACCATCTCAGGTGATTACTTAAGATTGGTTTCACTAATAAAAGTCATACCGATACATAAGTCAGGCATTGTGAATAGTTTTACCAAGATACATAAACAAGTTATGAGCGGTTATACTAATCACACATATTGGTAATCCAAAGATTTGCACTGAATAACAATACAAATTAGCCTAGCGATTTCCCTTTCGGTTCACAAAACGAGTTTATGAATTGTACTTCCTTTAAACGAATGTAAAATATTGCTTCCTAGGACGAAATCTTCACCCATACCCATACATAATCACAATAGCATTCATACGATTATGTCGATGTCTTATATACGAAGTTCAAAAGAAAGGCGTTATACTTTGTATTATAATTCCTTAATACTACGTCTAACTAGAGTATAATCATTCACAGCTTTGCAGTTATGTTTTCAATATAGCACGACTTGAAAGATACGTTAGGATTGAAACAGTTCAAGTCAAAATATTACTAACCTCAAGAGGAAGGATGATGTCGTCGTTGTAGCTCTTTACTTCTTCACATTCTTCAAGTCTTCGAGTAATACTTGTATGTCTCATATCCTAATAACTTTCTAGCTAACCTATACGAAGTTGACTCTAGTAAATAATCAAGCGACTCTTTAAATGAGTTTTGGTACACTAAAATATGACAACCAAACTTGACATACCAACGCTTGGTGGGTTCAACCGAGCTATGCTCTAACAATAACCCATTCTTTGTAATGTATGGTTACTAACACCCTTCATGAATTATATCTATATTCCACTTCATTCATCCTTATACTACATTATGAAAACCAAACAAAGAAAATACACTTCTCCCAAGTTGAACCTCTGATTATCAATCACATTACAAACCCATGTTTGTGTACATACCGTTTAAAAAATTATCTTCAAAAACATATTTCTCCACCCAAACAATAAACTATTGCTCAATACCAAGTCCAATTATATCATCGCGTCTAAAGCTCTGATTCCATTTTTTGAGAAAATTGGCACCCCGAGCACAATGGCACACATGATCACAACGGGAAATCGGTGATTTGAACCAAACATGTAGAAATAATTAGAGAGACGAAAGACAAACAAGCATGCAACCATAATAAAAGATATACGTGGTTCACATTTAAAGGCCACATCGACGGAAAACACCCACCAGAAAACCTTTATTATATCAAGATCATTACATGCTCTTTCTGCAACCCAAAAAAGAAGATCTAAACAAAAAAGTTAACAAGACATACCCTAGAACACCATTGAGAAACCTTAGAAATCAAATCTCTAAACCATTCTTCAAACCAGCCTCATGTCTTCTCTTCCACATCTTCTCACAGTTGCTAGTAATTGGTTTAGGGAAAACCCTAAACACAAGAAAACCAAAATCCTCTATTTACATGTTTTTCTCTCACATCCATATTGACCTTCACGGTAATACTCGACCCTCAAAGAGACCTAAAATTTAAGCACAATGCTTTACTACTCTTCTAGGTTAAACAAACACATACTCATAACTCTAGTCCTATAGATAGAGAACACAAACTTGGTATTTAAGAAACCCTTACTTTAGGAACAAGTTTCCCTAACTTGGATCCAAAGTTTTTAAACTTTAGGAACAACTTGCACAAAATAAAGTTTAACCAAAAGTCAAACTTTCCGGCGACTGAACTAATATTGTTCTCTACAGATAACAATGTGACCCCTTTACACTGCTTAGGAGATATTCGACACCGTGAAGGAAATGGCCTCTCTAAAGGCATTGGGACCTGATGGTTAGCCATCTCTTTTCTAAATCACACGTACCTCACTCTAACCCCCAAGACAACAACAAAAGATCCACCTACCCTAGTGGATTATAAACCCATTGCACTCTGCAATGTGGTTTATATGGTGATAAAAAAGATCATTACAACTAGACTAAATCCCATTCTTGATTCTCTCCATTAAAAAAACCTAATCTTCCTTCATCTCCGAAAGGAAATTTTAGATAACATTGTTGTTGCGAATGAGCTCTTTTACTCTATGGGTACTTCCATCTCTATCATTGGGTCTTTTTCGCTTACTCAACATGAGTACGGCTTATGATAGTCTATTGGGATTTTAAAAGCCTAATGTTGAATAAATTTAGTATATGTCGCAATGTGCATAATTTGATACTTTGTTGTGTTAAAATGTCATCTTTTTTTATACTTGTTAATGGATATTATGCAGGTTATTTTTTTGGTGGAAGAGGCATTAAACAAGGATATTTCCTTTCACCGTATTTATTCATCTTGTGTTCGCATTGCCTGACTATCATCCTCAATAGATTCGACCATGAGTGGTTTATATTCAGGGTATCGATTGAACAGATGTGCACCTTTCATTACCCACATATTTGCATATGATGTCATGTTATTTGGAGTTATAAATGACATAACAATTAGCTCGGTCACAACTATCCCCCAGCAGTACTATGGGATGTTAGGTCAACAGGTTAACTATTCAAAATATGCAATATGCTTCAACGAGAATGTAAGTGTCGAGAAGCAAAGGAAAATTATAGGCCTCTTGGGAGTACGTTAAACAACCTAGATAGTTTTTAAGCTCAAACTGTACATAATTTACAAAACTTTCTCTTGTGAATTCGTTCCTTCAAAAATATATTACAAGACTTGTTCTTGTTGGAATTTGGTTCGTATACAGTTCAGGTACATACTAGGTTGATTCTTGGATATTGATTTTTGAGATCGTCCAAGTAAGCTTGTTCATAAATCAGGTACAAGGATCTCTATTGTTGATCTATACTTATTAATGTAACAAATTTGTTCATACACGTTTCTGAACGAAAAAGTTGCCGGTGTACTTGGTACCCTCTCCTTTTCATAAAACATGGAAGGAAAACCACACTTCATGTAGTCCAAATAAAGAAAAATAAATAGGCATATGAAAAATAATAAATTATATAATTAGTAGATACATCTAACTGCTGAGAGATACCAATCATGAAAATTAAGGAAACCAAAATTCATATCATAATAAAAATAAAGACCAGAAAAAAAATGTAATCTTATAACCCAAACTAACAAATATACTGAATTAGTACAACCCATAGTAGTCTCAAATAAAATTAACAAAAGCTTAATAAACTAAAAAGATTTTGATTAATAAACCAATTGAGTAATAATAAATCTAAAAAGGTAATAATATCAATGCATACATATAAATTCAAATACTGGTGGCTTTAATTAACATGACTCGTACGAATATAAGTTGTATTTTCTTCTTCAGAAACTGGTGTGACTGATCCATTAAAAACAGTTGAATAAGCATCATTCGGAAATGTTTGCACATCAAGTTCTTCGAAAGGAACCCAGTACTTAAGAAGTTGGCGACCACTCATCCATAGGTTGTCATTTGTCGATCCACTTCTAACACGAGAACACTCTCTATGTTTTGATGTCAATTCTGAAACTTGTTTTTCGAGAGCTTGCTTATTCTCCTTCACTCGTTCCAGTTGTTCATCTAGTTTTGTCATTTCATTTTTCGATGTATTGATGTCTTCAGTTAACTCTTTTTTCCTTTCATAAAGTCCGGCAATGCTAGCTTCTAAAGTAGTAATTGTGTCCTCTCGAGCTTTCTTATCGTAAAGGTGTATAATTGCAGCTTCTAAATCTGTATATCGTTTTTCTTGTTTTTCGGCAATTTTTCGTTTCTCATCTTTTTCTCTTTTGGCTTCGTCTTGAAGTTTGGAGTTTTCTGCTTCTAATTCAGAAATTTTTTGATTCATCAATTTTTTTTCTTCACTGTTCTGTTGGACTTTATTATGAAGAATTAAATTTTCTGTGTCTGACTCGAAAACTCTTTTATCCAGAGATTTTTTTTTGTTTTGGATCTTTTTTATTTCATCTTGAAGAGTTGCATTTTCTGCTCCTACCTCAGAAACTCTCTTGGAAATAATTTGTTTTTCTTCATTGTTCCCTTTAATTTTCTCTTGAAGAACTAAATTTTCTGCTTCTAGCTCAGAAACTCTTTTATCCACGAATTGTTTTTCTTTTTTGTTCCTTTTTATTTCATCTTGCATAATAGAAACTTTTTCTTGTAACTCGGACACTTTTTTATCAAGGGTTTGTTTTTCTTCTTTACACATTTTAACATCATCCCGCAGAGTATAATTTCTTGTTTCCAACCTGAAAACTTTTTCATCTAGAGATTGTTTTTCTTCTTTCTTCATTTTGACTTCATCTTGCAGAGTGGAATTTTCTGCTTCTAATTCAGAAACTTTTTTCTGAAGAGCTTGTTGAAAAGTAGGAAGACTATAAAACGGTGAGTTTATTTCCTCACATGACCAAGTACCTGAACGTTTTAGTCCATCCCAATTGACAACCAAACCTTGAGAATTTATATACTTCTTTCTATTTTTAGGGAAGCTCTCTTTAAAAGCCTTATAATCGCCATCTTTGTTGTGACCCAGAGAAAGATGTTTAGAGAAATCTAAAACTTCAATACCACCGACATCACTTGACAATACGAGCTTACCAATTTCTTTCTTAATCCTCACTATTTTAATCTTTGAATCAAATATACTACGAAATATAAACAACTGAGGATCTTTATACCATGACATTCTTAATTTGAATGAGAAGAAGAAAGAGAAAGTCTCAAGAAAAAACTTGGGAAGGAGTCGAAAGAGAATAGTGAGAACAAGAAATTTGCTTCATCACTTTAACAAAATCAAACACCATATATAGTGATATACATATATACTTGAACCAATCGACAATTAAACAAGTTATTCCTTAAAGTTATACTTAATTTCCCTAATCCCTCTTGTGTTGTGAAGCACGATCAATTGATTCACATCACCACGCAAAAGAAGAAAAAAAAAGTACAAAAACAGGAGAGTGTTTCCTTTTCTATGTTATATCGGAATTCGATTCTCCTATAGACATTGATCAGACGATGGGCTAAAAATTTTAAATGACTTAAAAGAAATTATCCTAAATCCAAGCAAATTATTATTCTTTCCTTCACCACTTCTATTGAGTGAATATTTTGTATTTGTGAGGAAGATGAATGGGGAGACTTGTATTAAATTAATAATAACCTAAGAATTATCAATTCAATTTGCTATATGCTAGATGCTCATATTTCTAGCTAAAACACTAGAGCACCGAATATCCATATATGACGTCTTAGAATGAATGTGGGTATGCCCCACTACAGTAAAACCGAAACGCATGATAAACCCTGCCGTTACTTTTATTGTTGGCGGGACATTAAAGAGGAAGACTTAAAAATTTCCGATGTTTTGCAATAATTCATTTTTCTTAGAAAGTGTTGAAAGACAGTAACATACATACGGATTCTGACGTTAATGTGTAGTTCTTGGGAACAAATATGAATGTTGGCAAGGAGTTTAGTTATTCGAGTAAATTTTCATGTATGTGGACATTTCCTGCATTAGCATAGCGCTCCACCTATGACATTCCAAACAATTATCGTTTTCTTTTTCTGTGACCACCCTTGCTGCATCCACATTTACAACTTTTCTCCAAACAACACCTCTGCACCTGAACTTGATGAAAGCTTGAGGCAACTTTGTGTACATCATTGTGGATTTGCTTCCACAGAAAAATAAATAAAAATACTTGTAATTATTACATACGAACTTCTTACAGTCTCCACACACTTGAAACACAGAATTTTTACCATCCATTTTCATAATCAAGAAACGACATCCAGACTTCTAGATTTAATCTAAAGGATTATAAGAAACTCAAACACCAATCTCTTCAACAATCAAACCCACCGTAACACCTGACGAGGTTTCACTAAGTTGCACAATTGCCCACCATTAAGATGCACTAAGTTTAGTTTTGACTCTGTTGTGTTGTTGAGGATGAACAGGAAAAAAGGCTTTCTGTGTTATGTTTCCTTTACAATTCTCCATTTTTTTTGTCAGCGTCATCATTCAATATCCACAATTTCACAGTGCACGGTCTCTTTCTATATATACGTCCATCCATTTCAAGAATAGCAATAGGCTGCAAGAAGGTTGGCTCGTCAAGAATGAACTTAGGAATTGGAATAACTCTAAACTTCTCACTTCCAACATCAAACGCTACGATGACATTACTTTGTAATTCGGTGGCGGAGTGGATCGTAAACTAAGCTAAAATTACCAGCATAAGCAGACTCAACTCTTCTCAATATGGATTTCAAATTTTCCTTGTGAACGGATTGCAATTTGCAAATGTAATAAATAAATTTCTTACTGTCACATTGGCAACTACAACTACTACAAAGGAAAAGACCATTACAAGATATCAATAATCTTTATCAGAACCACCGACCCAACTAAAAAGATTTTGATCTAATTAAATTCTGGGACTGCAAAGCAAGGGGTGGTGTAAAACCAATCCTGTCTGTCTCTAAATATCAAACCATTTGGACAAACCATTTGGACATACCTAAACATGTATGTGGTGTAAAACCAATCCTGAAAGTTCACGAATCGCAGTGGAAAACAACAGCGCAATGTTTCAGATGCTCTCTGCAGTTACAAAGACAGACAAGGAGATTGCTAGTTTAATAATTAAGAAAAGATCCGATATTTTTTAAAGCAAGGAACAAGAACAAGGAATATAAGCACCACTTTAAAAGCTTAGTACAGAGTACACTAAAAATAACATTATAGTTGCATTGAAAGATCTGGATTCAAAAAACTCAAAATACAATATCCTTGAGGCTCATGGAAGTATTAATAAAAGCAAAAATTCACCTGATTAGGTAAACTTGTCCTCCCGGTCACCTTCAGCCAAATTGTCTCCCTCTTCTATATTACTGAACTCAAGAAAATGAGTTGGCCTGTGATCTTCATGATAATACTCACGAGGAGTTCCAAGCTTTATCCCGTACTCAAGATTAGAGCAAAACTTCACTCCTTGGAAGTTATAATTCCATGACCCACTATCGGGAACCATGAAAAATCCTATGAAGCGGTCACTGAGCAGCATCTGAACCTTCTCATAGAAACTTGGAAGGTAACCATGAGGATTGCTTCCTGATTCCTTGTTGGCACGTGCCCACTCGTACCCTGAAGGGGTAAGTTTGTAGGCAGTTAATGAGCATGAACCTGGAGTGAAACTACAGGTCAAGATGATGCACTTTTCTCCATCCCACTTCTTATTATTCTCAAGAATTCGAGCATGGCCAGTTAGATCCTGGGGAGATAGCTGAGGAAGCTCATTTGGTTGGGTGTGCATCCACCCAAGCGGCTCCAGGTCATTCAAGAAATCATGCTCTGGAAGATCCGATGGAAGAGAGACATGCTGATGCGTACCCAACTGAGGAACCATGACAACACACCGAATCTCTTTCACTTGAGGGTTGTCAGGGGGACTTACACCATACAGGTAACCTGCAATTTGTGTCCTTAGATCTGCTACACAGATGAACTTCTTCAAAATGTTTTTGGGCATGATGTAGGTGTATCCTGTCTCTTTAATGTCCTCCGAATTGACATAAATGTGATTAACACGAAGATAAAGGTTGGTGGCGGAAATTGCTCTCACTCGCCAATCGGTTTTCGATACATGCTGTTCTTTCTCGCAAGGACTAGTAGTGGTGACAGTGAGCTCATTACCCTCCTTATCTGTCGTCTTTGTTTTGACTGCTGACACATGGCTCGACTCCTTCTGTTGCTTTTCAATCAATTGTATCTGCTCACGTTGTTGCGAAGGTGGAGTGATCTCAGCACCAAGAATAATATCACGAATCTCAGACTGGGTCAGCGCCGATATGCTCACATTATTTTTCTTTGAATAATCTGAGAGTATAAGATCTCTCAAAGCAACTTCTACCTTCATCCATTGTTCATCAGTGAGAGAAGGCCAAATGTGATGTGGTTCAGTGACAACCGTTGTATCAGGCTTTAGCAACATCTTTGCCTTCTCGTTATTCACATGTAAGGCACGCAAGATCAAAATCAAACGCGAGAAAGCCGTGTAAGATGATATACTCTTCAACCAGTCATCGTAGAAGATTAAACAGAAGCATTTGTGGCTCAGTGGCCTTAAGAATTAAATCACCAAATTTCTCAATCTTCAAGCAAGCCTGGAATGGCAGCTGCAACTCACTGCCTTTGATAACTACATTGGGGAAATCAAGCAAGTGGACCTCCAGAGGATCAAGCATTCCCTTACGAGTGACAATAATCTGCTTCGGCTGCTCTTCAACTGGCAAGGACCGCACGAGAGCAGCTACTTCCTCTGCAGTTTTCCACTAGGCCAGCTGGCCGAGACGTTTCTGCCCAGCCCACACACTCGTATGGATGACCTTCAGAAACAACTGACCAGTCCTTGGATTGAATATAAAAATAGCACCATTGATGGGTTTTGACGTGAGATTCCCTTCAAATGTTTTGTGCATTGTTATGCGATATACATTGGTGTCATCTGCAAACCATATTATTTGATTGCTGAAAATCTCTCCATAGTTTTGAGATGACAGATATGGTTCTGTAGGCTCAGAAGAATACAACTGTAACCCCTTCCTGATGCGCTCCCTCAGAACATACAAAGCTGGATTTGACTTCATGATCTTATTCATGGCTTGAGCAAGAAGTGGTTTCGATCCAGGGAACCAATTACCAAATGCAGAATGCAAATTGTATGCCAAATCAATACCAATCATCACTCCAGTTGGCGAAGGATAGATAGACATGTTGTCAGTTGTATAATCCATGAATTTTGCTCGAGTATAACGCTCAATATCATGGGAATCATAGTCTCCCCAGCGAAGCTGTACGTCTATCCAGTATTTATTGCTTGCTTTCTGACCAAAAAAACATCCTTTGACTCGGCCACCAGACTAGGCTTTGACATGGGCCACCGATGAGCAGCAAAGAGAAGAATATCAGCACAGGAACTGTTCATCTTATAACTCTTCCTTGGATGTATTGTCTCCTGCACAGTCTCAATTTCCAGTGCATCCAACTCTTGATCTAAAACTTGGCACAGATCCATAACTACACTCTCGCGTACCTTTTGCCACAAATGAGCACGGAATATCTGAATCAAAGATATCTTCAAAGTGGGAATCTTTCCATGCATGAATATACCCGTCAGGTCTAATTGAACCTGGAAACCCACATAAACATTAGCACGATTTATGGTAGGTGACCACCAAAGGGTAAACCTACGGTTGGGTATTTGGTTAAGCCCAGATCTCTGCGCATTGGTCAACTTCTTGTACTTCATAGACTCCTCGAAACCAGACGCTTTCTCCCAGAAGAGACCTTCCCAAGTTGGAAAATATGTTCCCTTGAACAAGGTATGCTCCAGAATACCCTCTACTCCTCCAAGTGCCTGGATAACATCCGTCCTGTAGTTATTCAAATTCCACAATTTCCCATCGTGTCGTTGGTGAGTCCACCAGAAAGGATTCTGCTTTAGAACTTGATACTGCTAAAAGTCAGTACGCACTCTCCATCCCTTGTCATATGCCAGGGTGTGCCGATCCTTTTGAAACAGAGTATTGATTCGAGGTACTCCCCTATCCCAAGAATCCTCAAGATCTTCGAGAGTTAAACGCCTGTTCTGAGACTGTGCCTCCTGCCTCTTCAATGCATATTCGGCCCAAACACGTTGCGAATCTATGAATTCACTCTCCCATGGCTGTATGTAACGATAAAGATTGGGAATTAGCTGGTCCTCTTCATGACTCATACCACTCCTGAAATGAGTTACCCCAACATCTGTCTGCTGACTGTATCTAAGGTCACTTTGTGGAATCAGGATGTGACCCATCGATAACATGCCAAGACCTCCTATTTCTTTCGGCGTGTAAAAAATTACAGAAGGGAATCTGCTAGGCATTTTTGAATTTAGCCCAATCTTGATACGGGTTTGAATTTTATTCTCACACTTGACCAGCAAATCCAGCAGTTCCTGCGTATGCACAGTTGCTTCCCTGAAATATGTCATAAGACCTATAAGAGCTGTATTCCACTTGTTAACAACTTTGGTGAATGTTGTTGACCCTGACGACACAAGGATCTGCCTGACACGATTTTCGAATACTTTCATATGCTCATCATCAACACGTAAATATGCAACTGCAGTTCGTTCTTTTGTTTGTTCATTCTGCAGATTCCAGACTCCGTCCTTTGTATTGCTAAAAGCCTCTTGAGTCCTTCTTTTCTTTGGAAGTATCCGTACTTCAAATCCACACATGCTGAAGAGCAAATTTGGATTGTCCTTGCTGAATACAGAAACAAAACTGTTCTCCCACTCCAAAGTGGTGATACTTCGAGGAAGACGGTTTTTCATATCCCAGAAGACACTTCGCCCAAGGTTAACATCATGTTTCATGAGCCTCATTCTTGCATCTCTTGGCCAACACTTCTTATTGTTATACCCAACCATGTTCTCGTTGTTGGGATCAGGATGTTCAGTAAGATACCGCTGGATAAGGTCACGTGCCTCTTCATGACTAAATCGGAACAAAATGTGCACTCTATCTATATATCGGGAATACAATCGGATTGGATGCCGTGTTTCAACTTTTGTATCCCAAAAAGTGATGAATTCGTTAGGCCTCTGAGGAGGGCCTGCAATTTCACTCGCCCGAGTCAAACCAAGAAGCAAGAGATCCAGCACGAGACCATAATATTGAACAACAAACGAGGCAAACTGAAGACTGCGAATCAGACCATACGAGGTGGTGTGGTTCATATCCTTGTATGATAACACGACATTATTCTTGGCAGTAACATAATCAGCAATATTGTGGTCCAGAACCAAACGCAAAAGCCTATTAAGCATAGTCAGGTCGATCTTTTCATAGAATTTCTCAAGCTTCGCTACACACTGCCCATCACCAGTGTCCCATATACCTTGTAAGTTATTGATACCTTGACACCATTTATACACCAAAAGTGGAGGTGGTTCGGAGTCAGCAGGCTTAATCCAATTGGAGAAGAGATGCCGTTTGTCGCCTTCAAACCAAAGATATTGATCAAGGTATGCATCTGTAATCTTTTCTAGAGGATCAATCTCGTACACAGGAATCAGGTAACTGTACAAATCCATGAACTCGATGCCAACCTCTTTGAAAGCACGCTGTGTAAGAAGGTGACGTTTAATTCGTGACAATGCCTCATGTGGATTGTCATAAGCTTGCTCAATGAGACCTAACTCCTCTCTTTGTGACTGGTTTAACCTCAAAGCCGCACTATATGATTCCTTCAGCCTCTCTAATGCAAGAATCAGAAGCTTTGTGTCATGCTTGTAGGACAGAGGAGGGAAAGGTATTGGTGAGAACTTCCTTGATTCTAGCCAATGCACAGTCGTGGTGTAAATAGCAACAGCTTCTTCTGGTGTAACATATGGACCATCCTTCAAATAATTGTGTTGTCGCTCCTGATCAGCCTTTAACCACAGACGAGTCAATCTTCCTAAATTCTTTTTACAAACAGTCTTGTCAACTGTGGCACCTCTTCTAATACGCTCACGATTGTAATGGGCAGCATTCGTCCACCAATCTGCCTTTGACTTGACATAACCAAGAATCATGTTCTCAATTGGAACAGGTAGACAGGGCACCTTCCAAGGAATGTTAGCTTTCCAGCAGCGCGATGCTTCACAAAGGTGCTGCAAGATAGTCTTGGTTTTATTTTGCTTGATACCCTCTGGCATTGCATCAGTCACATCCTTTATAACAGCAGCTCGAAGTTCCAAGTCGAAGTGACTCTCAACACGTTGCTTAGTTACAGTCTTGGCAACTCCCTTAGAATTGCATCCTTCAAATTGTCTAGCTAATAAATTTCCAAGCCACCTTTCCAACAGAGGAACAATACCTCGAAGGAAGAAGAGCCATACCCTCCACATAGGCGCCCAGAAACCACAGCCAGGTCCTTTCCCAACCGGTCCAGTATTGAAACGGTAATAAATCAAGTGCTTCAAGTCTTTACACATTCTGATCTGGCGCATAAGCCTGTGTATTTGTATCTATACATACCAGTTAGCTGACCAACATGCGAGAATGTGTACTGAAGCCCATCTGCCAATTGGAATGCATCTACATTTCCCAAACGGAACTGGATGTTGGCATCCACCACGAGCTTTGTCAGACGCAGGATTTCACGACATAGATGAAACGCATTACCAAAACGCGACTTCTTACGTTCCTTCGTTGTAAGGGTCTTCACAGGTTTCAGATTAAAGTTGTAATCAAGATGGAGGTAATTCAAATTTTTCCTGTGGATCAAAAGATTCAACATGTTATACCCTTGCTTGCAAACTTGAAGACTGGCTTCAGCCCAATCCAATTCTGTACTTTGGAAAAATTTAGTAGCTTGGAGTGATCGGAACAAGTGCTTCTTCTTCTGAGCCTTGGGTGGTCGGTGGTGCAACTCATTCAGTACAAAACATTTCAGCAATTTCTGGTAACTTACCCGGACTTTAACTGGATATGATGGAGGACAATGCTCCTTGTACCACTCTGAGACAAGAGGAATATCTTCAGCCCGTCGCATCCTACCAGACCTCATGTTGAAAGGGCGTGGCGCAAACAGTAGAGAAATACCTGCAGCGGTAGTGTCAGTGTATAGCTGGGTGTTTTGAAGCAAAGGCTCCACCCTTTCCGGCATAACAAAATCATCTTCTTCGTCATCATTAAGTTTCTTCTCTTTGTTAATGGAAAGTATGGGGTGGATCAAGGGATCATAGTAAAATGCAGGTAAATCAGGATCCTCAGTTTTAATATACATAACCATTGGGGTATGGTAAACACCCAGCTTCACTTTCCTTGGCCTATTGTTGTAAAGATGAGGAAAGGCAATTCTATACTCAGTCCTAAGAGGTGACCGGATGATAAGCTTATTGATGTCATTAAACTCATTCCAGTCCTCATCCCCTTTCTCCATGTCACGATACAACGGCTCAAATTTAGGACCACCGGGAATGCACATGTTTAATGCTTTAGCTGTATGAAACGATTCCATATCAAATAAGTGAAAATAATTTCTATCAATCAAATCAGAAAGAAGCTGTCCAGCCAGACGATGTAGTGTTACCATTATTGGAAGAGACAGATTCCACCTCCTGTAACTAGGGCCATTGATGAGCTTTGTCTTGACGAGAGGCTTATGGTCGTAAAACCATGTGTAAACTGCAGAATCTTCCTCTTCATCCATCTCTAATTGGATTGGCTCCAGGGGATCCACATCTAACAGATTGTCAGCATACTCTAATGGTGGTTCTTCGTCATCAAAAGGCATGTATATAGGTTCGACAACCCACGGTATCTCGTTCACGAATGTGATTGCCCCAGTAATGTGATACAAAACTTTCACATCCCGCACCTGCTCCCACGGCATTGGCATATTCTCAAGCAGCTTGTAGACAGCATGAGGTATGAATTTAAGAGCTCCTAGATAAACTCTTTTATCTTGCCGATACTTCTTGGACGACGACATGTCTCCATGGTCTCTGATGACTTTGCCAACATGTTCAGGAGGCATATCTTCTTTCTGAGTCTCAACAAATCCAAATTTCCTCTTATCGCCGTATCTTTTAGAGTTAAGTTGCATCCACTTACGTGCTTTCTCTTCTTAAATTGCTTCAGATTCAGCTGCAGATGGTGGTATAGTAAAAATTGGTTGCATCGCTGGTGGTGGAGGAATTGATGAACAACCACCAGTACCAGGTGGTGCAACTGGTTGTGAAGAGGAGCTACCTGATCCTCCCACGTCGTTGTTCCACATAGCTAAAATCCTAATAACCAGATGAATTTACAGTCAAAAATAGGCCTAATTGAGTTTTCTAGGGTTTTCGAAACTCAACCCCTAAAAGAGAAAAACTAAGAATAGATGGAGTGAGATCGGTAACAAGCTCTCTCTATATATATAGGGACAGGAAAGCGGCGGTCGAGTTATAGGAAATCCTTGGAGCCCAAGGAGAGAGAAGCTATAGTCGGTTTGGTTTTTGGGTGTGGGATGGCTGGGATTGAGAGGGTTTTAATGTTTGTTTATGGTTCGGATTAACGGGTTTGTTTTAGAAGTGGAATTGCAATATAGAAGCCTTGCCCAGAATTTCATAAAAGAATAAATATTTCATCGAAATACAAGATTTGGATACATAGACAATTTGGTTACTGTATAAAAAAATAATAATCTTAGATGTAAATTGGTGGTCGGCATACTTGATCATGTAATAGAACTACAGCATTCGGATAAAAATTGGAGTAGTAACACAGAACTTGAAAGGTAAGGAATAATTAAGAGTACTTTGAGCAGTTCCACATTTGTTACCTGCATAAATCAAACATGACAAAGACACAATATGTTAGCTGAAGTTACAAACAAAAAACTGAATAAGATACCAACATAATGTCAAATTGAATTTGAGTACTGCATCCATTCTCACTTAATCAATTCATACATTGAGTACAGTAAAGTTCAACTTGGCTTACAATGACATTTAAGATTCGTTCAACGTATTTCAAATATTCACTGGAATAGAATAAACACTAGACAAACTGTAAAAATCCAGCCAAACCGAATAGCAAACCGACTTCTGTAGACATGGCGGCAAGTCCATACATTATCATGTAAATCTCTGGAAAAGTTCTGGTTCAGGTGGTTGCTCATACATTAAATCCTACTAACAAAATCCAACGAAACAAAAATCAAGTGACTTGCCAAACAGGGACGTGATATTAAGGATTAACATCTTGAACCAAAAGGTTATACTTTGATCTGATCAAAGGAATACGTACAATAGGCACCGGCTTGATTGTTATTTGAGCATATACTTCGTCAGTCTCTGCATCATCCTAAGAAGACGAACAAAAAGGAGACATTTATATATTTTCACGGAAGTAAAAACGATGATAACAAGATAACAGGACATAAGATGATGATCTAATAAGTAATTTGACTGGGCAAAAGAATCCACAACTTTAAACAACAGTATCACAGAACTGCAGTTTAAGCAATATAAAGTTGTATTTCAGTTCGAAATACATGAATAACAGGTACCTGGAATAGCAATACCAGAGATTATAATTGCCCCCATCAACAAACAATGCATAGAGGTGATATCAACATATCAGTCAAACTCAAGCCGTGGCACGTGGGTTCAAAAGGAAACGAAAAACATACAATTACAACAACAATAAGTGCAGCTGTATGAAAATAGAAATCATACTACGATAAGTGCACATGACTACCTGAGGCACACAATTACATACAGCACAAAGTGGAACATCTTTGTTGAATTTTGAGTAAAACTCAGATTAAGCAGAGAAGGAGAAATCAGTAGCAGCAGTATTGACAATGATCAGTAATCAAATAGCAACAGTGGCAATTTCTTCGCAGGCTTAGTGTGGAAAGTGTGAGCAGCACACAGTTTCCTTCTCTGAACAAATGGAATTTACCGGGTACTAAAGACTAGAAGGTAAACTCACTGGCCCAAAGGGGCCGATCTCTTACATCTATTTGTTATATAAGATATAAACATCTTCAGTATCTGATTACAAAGTACAGCCAATAGTTGGAAGATTTTCCTCATCTCAGTGATATGATGATGTATTGGCGGCTTCATGCCCTGAACTAAATTGCAACAGTAGCTGCTACTCTTTCCACACATAGCAATAGAAATTTTGTGACATTTTACTATTTCGTCCAGACATTGATGATGATTATGAACTTCGCCTTCGGGCATCAGCATTACTTTATAACTTAGACTCCTCTATAACTGTGGAATGTGGGCAGTGCATGACCAAATAACTAATCGACATAAAGTATATAAAGCATATCCTAGCCAATCTAAGGTAAAGCAGTTTGTGTGCTCACCATCCACACAAAGCATATAAAGCTCCTCGTAACAAAAGCGAAAAGCCCTACATAAAGTACTCTGCAATGCGTGCTAAATGTCATTTAAGGACCCAGTACATTTCTTTCAACATAACTGATCTTCATGCAATACTATATACATATAAGAACTACAAAAAACATATAAGCTAGCTGGATAGATGGTGGAGCCTCTAACTAAGATGTGCATGGAAAAGGAACTGATCCAAGCGTAAATTACTTTCAGATTTAAAAAACTTGTGACATTAACAAATCTCTTTTCAGATAATTGACAAGCACTATCATCATAGACTAATAATGTTTATAGACGAAGTAAATCTAAGCTAAAACAAAAAACAGTAACAGTAAATAAGGCCCGCATAGAAAACTTTGTCTTAACAATTATAATGTAAGCTCCGAACTGATCTTCCTATGTTCAGATAAACAAAAGTTACAAGTACAACACTACCCGAATCAGATATGAATACACCCAGAAACTTCGACTAAAACCAATTACATACTTTGTCACAATCCTATTGCTTAACTAGAAAAGCATTGGGTTTTTGAGGTAGTGACTGAAGCTAGTGTCTAAATTATTTAAACTTCGGTCCTACATATGAATTGATGCTTGAACATGCTTGAACAACTTAAAACATCTATAGTTCACTAAAAACATCTATAGTTCACTTAAAACATCTATAGTTCAATGACATAAGGAGACTGTTGGTGAGGTTCAACATGCCTGATCCACATCTCTATTGTCCAGGTAGTTTTGCACATACATTAATATCCTATATACGAAATCCAAACAAAATCAAAATCAAGTTACTTGCCAAAACGGGACGTAAATGTAAAGAATTAAAATCTTGCTTATACTTTGATCTGCTCAAAGGAATTCTTACATTAGGCACCGGCTAGAGTGTTATTTGAGCATACATCATCAGTCTCAGCATAATCCTAAGAAGACAAACAAAAAAGAGAGATTTAAATAGTGATGGGTGTAAAAACGATGAAGTTATCTGATTGAGCAAAATAACAAGGTAACAGGACATAAGATGATGATCTAATAAGTAATATAACTGGGCAAAAGAATATCTACTTTAGATCTTTCACCATTACAACTGTATTCCAGAACTGCACTTTAGGCAATCTAATGTAGTATTTAAGTTCGAAGTACATAAATAACAGGTATCTGGAATAGCAATTCCAAGAGAACATAATGTCCTCATCAACAAACAATGCATAGAGATGATATCAACATATCAGTCAAACTCAATCCGTGGCACGTGGGTTCAAAAAGAAACGAAAAACCTAGAATTACGCTAACAATAAGTGCACCTGCATGAAAATAGAAAGCATACTGCGCTAAGTGCACCTGACTACGGCATACATAAATAGAGCACAAAGGAATATCTTTGTCGAATTTTAAGGAAATCTTAGATTAAGCAGAGAAGGAGAAATCAGTAGCAGCAGTATTGACATTGATCAGTACTCAAATAGTAACAGTGGAATTCCTTCGCAGATCTAGCGTGGAAGGTCTAGAGCAGCACACAGTTCCATTCCTTCTTAGAACAAATGGATTTACAGGGACTAGAAGGTAAGCTCACTGGCCCAAAGAAGCCGACCTCTTACACCTATTTGTGTATAAGAAGATAAGCATGTTCAGTATCTAATTACAAAGTACAGCCAACAGTTTGAAGATTTTTATCATCTCGATGATGATGTATTGGCAGCTTCATGCCCTGAACTAAATTGCAACAGCAACTGCTACTCTTTCCACACATTGCAATAGAAATTTTTGTACTTTTTTACTATTTCGGCCAAACATTGATGGTTAGGAACTTCGTGTTCGGACTTTGGTATTACTTTATAACTTAAACTTCTCCTTCCTCTATACCTGTGAAGTGTGGACAGTGCATAACAAAACAACTTATCGATATATCTAATCCTAGCCAATCTAAGGTAAAGAGGTTTGTGCGCTCACCATCCCACACAAAGCATATAAAATTCTTGGTACGCAGAAGCGAAAAGTCCTAGATAAAGTACTCTGCAATGCATGACAAATGCCATTTAAGGACCCAGTACATTTCTCTCAACATAACTGATCGTCATGCAATATTATATACATATAAGAACTACAACAATATATATGTTAGTTGGATAGATGGTGGAGCCTCGAATTAAGATGTGCATACTAAAAAGAGTTGACTGTAGTCGATACCACTTTCCAATTAAGAAATGAACGGGTTAAAGACTAGCCCTACAATTTTTTCTCTCGAACCTAAATTATAAGCTCTGATACGAGTCATTTAACAAACTATAAACATACCAATGTTTGAGTTGTCAGGTAGATAGGATTGACTTGGGAAACGAAATTAATTCAACAACAAAAATCCGGGAAGATACTAATTCAAGCGTAAATAACATTCAGATATAGAAGACTTACAACATTAACAAGCACTACAGCATTCAGATAAAAATTGGAAGAGTAGTAGCACAAAACTTGAAAGGGAAGGAATAATCAGAGTACTTTGAGCAGCTCCACATTTGCCTGCACAAATCAAACATGACCAAGACACAATATGTTAGCTGAAGTTACAAACAAAAAACTGAATAAGAGTAATAATATTCTAGTTGGACAAGTAACAATGTAAAATTGAATTCGAGTACTGCATCCATGCTCACTTATCAATTTTGAGTACAATAAATTTTAACAAGAGTTGCCTACAATGATTTAAGAAATCATTCACATATTCAGCATGTTTCAAATATTCACTGCTTATAGCAAACACTAGACAAACTATAAAAAATCCAGCCAAACGGAATCGCAAACTGACCTCTGTAGATATGGTGGAAAGTCCATATATTATCATGCAAATCTCTGGCAATGAGTTTTAATTCATGTGGTTGCACATAGATTAAAATCCTACATACAAAATCCAACAAAACAAAATCAAGTGACTCGCCAAACAGGGACATGACTTTAAGTATTAACATCTTGAACCAAAAGGTTATACTTTGATCTGATCGAAGAAATACTTACATTAGGCACCGGCTAGATTGCTATTTGAGCATACACTATGTCAGTCTCTGCATATCCTAAGAAGACGAGCAAAAAGGAGAGATTTATATATTTTGACGGAAGTAAAAACGATGAAGTAATCTGGCTGGGCTAAATAACAGGATAACAGGACATAAGCTGATGATCTAATAAGTAATTTGACTGGCAAAAGAATATATATATTAGATCTTTTGGCAATACAACTTTAAGCAACTGTATCCCAAAATTGCACTTTAATTAAGCAATCTAAAGTTGTCTTTCAGTTCGAAAAACATGAATAACAGGTACCTGGAATAGAAATTCCCAAGAGATTATAATGTCCTCATCAACAAACAATGCATAGAGGTGATGTCAACATATCATCTAGTTCAGGCATGTGAGTTCAAAAGAAAACGAAAAACCTAGAATTACAATAACAATAAGTGCAAGGCCGTGGCCTGTGGGGTCAAAGGAAACAAAAAAAAACCTACAACTAGAATAACAATAAGTGCAGCTGTATGAAACTAGAAAGCATACTGTGATAGGTACACCTGACTACCTGAGACGCACATACATAGAGCAATAAGTAAAATATCTTTGTTGAAGTTTGACTAAATTTCAGACTAAGCGGAGAAGGAGAAATCAGTAGCAGCAGTATTGACATTGATCAGTACTCAAATAGCAACAGTGGCAATTCCTTCGCAGGCCTAGTGTGGAAAGTCTAGAGCAGCACACAGTTTCATTCCTTCTCGGATCAAATGGAAGTTACCGGGTACTAAAGACTAGAAGGTAAGCTCACTGGCCCAAAGTGGCCGACCTCTTACATCTATTTGTATAAAAGATAAGCATCTTCAGTATCTAATTACAAAGTAAAGCCAATAGTTTGAAGATTTTCCTCATCTCAATGATGATGATGGTGTATTGGCGGCTTCATGCCCTGAACTAAATTGCAATAGAAATTTTGTACTGGTTTACTGTCTGGTCCAGACATTGGTGATTATTAACTTCGCATTCAGGCTTCGGCATTATTAACTGTCTCCTCCAGACACTGTATGAGCAAATAACTAATCGATATATCTAATCCTAACCAATCTAAGGTAAAGCGGTTTGTGCACTCACCATCCCACACAAAGCATATATAAGATAAGTATCTTCAATATCTAATTACAAAGTACAGCCAATAGTTTGAAGATTCTCTCATGATGATGATGGTGTGTTGGCGGCTTCATGCCCTGAACTAAATTGCAACAGCAGCTGCTACTCTTTCCACACATTGCAATAGAAATTCTGTACTGGTTTACTGTCTCGGCCAGACATTGATGATTATTTACTTCGCATTCAGGCTTCGGCACTACTTTATAACTTAGACTCCTCTATAACTGTGAAATGTGGACACTGCACGAGCAAATAACTAATCGACATATCTAACCCTAAGCAATCTAAGGTAAAGCGGTTTGTACACTCACCATCCCACAAAAGCATATAAAAACTCCTGGTAACAAAAGCGAAAAGTCCTACATAAAGTACTCCGCAATGCGTGCTAAATATCATTACATTTCTTACAACAGAACTGATTGTCATTCAATATTATATACATATATGAACTACAAAAACATATAAGTTAGTTGGATGGATGGATCGTGGAGCCTCAAATTAAGATGTATATACAATTGCTGTCACTACCACTTTCCAACTAAGAACTGAACGGGTTAAAGACTAGTCCTGCAATATTTCTTTCAAACCTAGACTACAAGCTCTGATATGAACCAGTTAACAAACTATGAACATAACAATGTTTGAGTTGTCAGGCAGATAGGATTGACTCACGAGAAACAGAACTGATTCAACAACAAAAATGCGAGAAAATACCAATTTGGGCGTAAATAAGTTTTAGATATAGAAGACTGACAACATTAACAAGCCTTCATAAAGATAATTGACAAGCACTATCACCATAAACCAACAATATTCATAGATGCAGTAATCTAAACTAAAAATATTAGTAATAGTAAATAAGGTCCACATAGGAATTTTGTCTTAACAATTGAAATGTCAGCCCCGAACTGATCTTCTTATGTTCAGAATTCAGTAAACAAAAGCTACAAGTATAACACTACCCGAATCATATATCAATACACCCGAACTTCGAATAGAACAGATTACATACTTTGTCCCAAACCCATTGCTTAATTAGACAAACATTGGGTTTTGAAATTAGTGAGCGTGAAGATAGTGTCACAAATTATTTAAACTTACATATGAATTGATGCTTGAACAACTTGAAACATCTCTAATTCAATGAGTAAGGAGACTGTTCGTGAGGTTAAACATGCCTGATCTATATCTCTATGTGTTTCTCCAGCTTAGGAGACTGTTGATGAGGTTAGACCCAAGTTATTCCTTTCCTCCACCTGGCTCTGCCAAACCATAACATGAATATCAATATTGCGTCAAGACAATGAAAATTCAAACACCGTTATTCCACAAATCTTACCTGATAAGAAAGAAACAAACTGAGACTGAGTGCAACTGCATATCCGAGCTTCAAGGTGACAGACAATTTAGATTTTGGAGGAAAAGTCATAATGACAGATTTAAAGATTTGTGTCTCTCTCTTGGATCTCCAAGGCACATGTAAAGGTTCCCACATCAAACTGAAACTACTTTCATCGTAACCCCACATATGATTCTCAAACGGAGAGCAGAACTCCGGCATTTGGTTTTCCCTCAGCACCGCCTTACTCACTCCCACTGTTTAGTCTCCTCCACTCACTCTCAGTGTAAATCTAAACCAAGATACAAATGATAGGGTTTGATTGATTTATGATTTATCTAAAGGAATTTGTGTGATTCACCAAATTACCCTTACTGCATATGATAAGGCCCGGTTAGGCTAAGTCCTATGGTCTTCTAATCTAGTAGCTAGATTAACAATCCACGTCAGTTAGGGCAACCTCCTAAGTCCTATGGGAGGGCTAATCTAGCAGCTAGATTAGCAGTCCACATCATCTGGGACCACTGTCCAGCGCTGTTTGGTTCAGCGTTTTAAATTTCAGCCGTCAGATCAAATTTTGTGATTTTTGTGATCCGTGTGATTTTTTTGAGTTTTGTGAGCGCTGAACCATTCAGCGTAAAGGTCACTTTTTGAGCGCTGAATGGGTTCAGCGCTTTAAATTTCAGCCGTCAGATCAAATTTTGTGATATTTGTGATCCGTGTGATTGTTGTGATTTTTGTGAGCGCTGAACCATTCAGCGTAAAGGTCACTTTTTCAGCGTGGAATCATTCAGCGTTTCAATCTCGCTGCTAGTTGAACTGTGAGCACTTGCTAGGAGAGAGAACTAGTGTTAACTTTTAGACCACATTTTTTTTTTGATTTGCAACACTTTTTGGCCAATCTAGCAGCTCAATCTAGCCCATAGGACTTAGCCTTACAATTATTTGTAGCCTTACTGCATATGGTTGTGATATTGAGACTAGATTATGCATGATTGCTAAAGGATGGTACCGCATTTGCTAAAGGCATGTACCAATCCAGAATCCAACTGGTCAGAATTATTTCGTCTCATATGAATTGGTACCCGCCCCATTAATAGCGGTATCCCCTTTAGCAATCGTGAGATTATGGTGCAGTCGGGTCGTGGATATCAATACAAAAAAGGTTTTCGGATCTTATGTTTCGTTTGAAAAGAAAACCAATAGAAGAACAAGAGTCGGAAACTTTAATTGGGAGTGGGACTGCATATGGTAGTTGATATTTGAAATTTCTGAAATTGTCTAGTTGATCATTATTTTCATCAATTTTAAGTCCAGAGCCGGTCCTGAGACAAGGTTACCAAGACTTTGTCTTGGGCAACACGGCCAAAAGGCCATCAAATTGGTGAACTATTCAAGAGAAATTTTGTAAAAAGTTAATATAAAATTGGTGTATTACGTAATTAGATATAAAAGGAAGGACAGACTTCAAAAAGAGTAAGGAGCAGAATATAATTAGATATGAGTTGCGGAGTAATTAGTGTATTAGATATAAAATTGGTGTATTACGTAATTAGATATGAGTTGCGGAGTCCTGTATTAATTATCTAATAAAAGAATCAAAAATGAAAACTAAATGTTTTCATCTTAAAAAAAATCATGTCTCTCAAATCTCAATTTTTCTTTCTTCTTCGTATCAGGCTACCAAGTGCCAACAGCTCAACCACCATTCATGATGATCGAATTCTTCCAATAAATTTACGAATGCATAAGAATGATGATTCATTTTTATCTTTTTTTTACGATTTTTTTAAGTCCCCAACCAAGTGCATTTTTCCCAAATTATACTTTTAGGGCAAAAGCTTTATATGAACAAACTTAAGTTTTCAATGTTTTAAATTATAATAATCGAATATATGTATATTATAATATGAATCAGTTGCAATGCCGTTATGTTTGCCGATCTCTTCTTCATGCTCACTTATTATTTATGTTTTTAGATATTGTCTATAGAAGAAACTATTTGCATGTAGGGGCAACTTTTTGAAGGTGGCCTTGGGCAACACAATTATCAGGGACGGCCTGTTAAAGTGTTTAAATAAACATTATATTCATAACAATAGACGCGTTTGTGTCTTACTTTCATCTTGAGGCCACAAAAACCTGTTGTAGATACCAAAATTTGGGTTAAAGGATAGAACTAATATTTAGGGTTTTGATTGTGAGTTGCGAGATGTTGAGCACGGACAGTCATCGTTTAAACCAAAGGAAATAGTCGTTCGAAGACTGTTTCAGTCACAGGAGAGAAGGATTGTGGATGGTCTTAGGGAGGGAAGCAGATAGAAGAGAGAGATCAGAGCAATTATGGGTTTGCGGAACAATGCTCTGAGAGATGTGTTTAGTTGAGTCAATTAATGACCTATTCATAGCTGAACTCTCATATCTCAAGCCGGTGAGATAAGGATTTCTCATTGTGAGGAGCACTTCTTCCGTGATCAAAGGAATAGCTAAATATAAGTTGTGCTCAGCTTTATCATTAAATATTATACTTTCTCGACCGCTTATTTTTCTTAGAGATGAGAAATATAAATGGGTATTTCCCACGCGTGTCGTAGATCGCCATACCAAAATCTTAATTTATATTCCCATATTTGTGCGACTGAGGCAGCCTTCGTGTTGATCTGTTTGGTAGGGTAGAAGTACTCTCTGTAACCGACTTTGACTAAGTTAAAGAAATATTCCATGTTGTAGTTATGAATAGGATAAGCCACCTGAAGATTGATAAATATCTCAAAAATTGTGTGTTGAACACCAAAGGAGTTAAGGTTGAGCCTCAACTCTTCGTGGCATGTCATATAATGCTTATGGAAGTCGTTTTATTGTTTGTGGACCTCTCTAATTAGTGTGTGGATCTCCGGGAGGGTTGTCCATTTTTTTGGATAATTTTGTATGACTTACTAGCGTTCTCAGGAGTATTAGGAGGAGGCATGTGCCTTAAGTAGTTTTGTGTCTGGTACGAGTTATAGATTGATCTAACAGAGCTCAGGTCACATGATGGCGGTTAGAGCATGCTCATGGTGCCCAAGCTCATAAAGGCGGTTAGGGCATGCTGGGACGTGTTTGAGAGACCGGGAGTTGGGCTTGTATGCCTAATAATATCTCTAGTATAAGATTGTAAAACACTTGACTTAACCAGTATATCTCGCGGGGATGTGCTGGGAGCCAGTCGTGAATCGCGTTCGTATATGGAACAAACATGACCATCTCGTATGGATGTACTAGAAGTGAGTCACATGGCTCGGGAGAGACATGAACAATGTATCTCACGGGGATGTATTAGGAATCATCACGAGGCCCAGGTAAGACTTGAGTCGTGTTCGTGAAGCTGAGGCGTGAGTCATGCTTACTGAAGACATAAGTCGTTCTCATGAAGCCGAGGTATGGCAAACCAAAGTAATTCGCATCAATAATTTGTTTTTTTTTACATTGTTCCCTTTGATATTTTTTTTCTTTTTTACGAAGGAAATTTTATGCACCTAGCATATAAGCTCTTTTATCCGGGAATCGTACCGCGCTGCATAATTGATATCTATATTAAGGCCAAGTAATATATGTTTAGAGAAATCTAAAATTTCGATAACGCGATCATACCACTTAACAACACAAGTTTACCAATCTCTTTATTAATCCTTACTATATGGATCAGCAAATTCGCTACACTCCAAATTATAAACAATTATGGATCTTCATAATATAACAAACTTAATATGGCTGGGGAAGAAAAGAAGAAGAAATCCGCAAGAAGAAGCTTAGGAATGAGTCAAGAAAAAATAGGTGGATAAGAAATGTACTTAATTACTCTAACAATATCAAACATTATGTATACATATGCTTGGTCCAATCAACAAACAATTTATTTCTTAAGTTACCATACTTAATCTCCCCCGACTTATCTTGTTTTGAGAAACGCAATCAAATGTTGTATGCTATATGTGAAATACAGACTCATTTTCAATGTTATTGGGATTGGATTCCCCTTGCTTATAAACTTTGATCATACACAATGGCTAATTGTTTCAAATGACTTATTTCAAAGAAATATTTTGAATTCAAGCAAATTAATATTCTAAGATGAGTGAAATTTTTTTTATTAATCTAGTTAACTAAGAGTAATTCATCTTGGTAGGAGGCTGATTTTCATACCTAAGGTTGGAAATATAAAATATGGTTCAGTAAAAGTTATATTCTAATTTAGAGAAATCTAATAAAACAACATATAATTAATCACCTAGAACTAAACGAAGATTACTCTTAACGATCCATATTTTATGAGTTAGTCATAGCTCTACTCAATTAGAAAGAAAAAAAAAATTAACTTGACCGTAATAGAATATAACCAAGAATGAAAATCCTAAGAGTGCGAGAAGTTTATCTCGTAATACAAAAAAGAAAGTGCACACATATGTTTGTCAAAAAGGATCGTGCACTATAGTTCATGAGATAACCAAAGCAATCAGCGAACATCAAGTAAGTTGGAGTTCCAAAACCTCTAATTTTAATCATGAGACCGTTGTCTTATTATACTTCGAGAAAAATTGCTATTAACTCACAAGATACATTTCTATAATTAGTTAATGCTAATGCACAAAAATAAAAATATACTAACATTATATGAATGTGTATTATTGAGTTTTGTTATGCGTACGTGAATACTTTTACGATATCGAGTTTTAAATTACAAAAGAATTTTAAATTTTTATTTAGTCATAGTGAACAAGAGTAGCCCTAGTACTAGTGGTAGAATTGGGGGCAATACACTAGGAAATAGGCATATGAGATTAGTGTCCCAAATAGTAGAGACATGATTTGGTTAGGTTCATATGAGACTACTGAGAAAGTTGTGAAAGCTTACAATGTTATTGTTTTCTGCACGAGAGGAGGTAGCGTTGGAGGAATTTATAACTTGAAATTTCATCAAACTTGATCGACGTTGTTGTTGTTATAAAATGTTTCCTCGTCGTCATCAACAACAGTGTTAAATCATTGTTATCGACTTATTATAAGTCATTTGACATGGTCAAAAATACAACTTGTAGCTTCAAAGTATAATGATATCGAAATAGTGGCACCAGGGTTACCAACTATGTTACTACCTACATCTTTTGTATTGCGGTAGCAGTTTTGAATTTGAAGTTATCAACTAATTCACTGGTTATGTCATCTAAATATCCCATAGAAAATAAGAATTTCATGAAATCGTGGTGAGGAAAGGACCTAATAGCGTTGTCACCTTTACAATTGCTAGTGGTCAACAAATGGCATTTAGGTACCAACAATAGACATGATGTGTTTGGTTATAATCAATTTTATGGTCAAGAATGTCATGCACCCATGTAGAATCATTATTCACTAGTGATGGCAGCAATTGAGGCTCAAGGAGGAGAATGATTGCTAGAAAATGATATTACTCCATGTTAGAGAACTGCTCGGTCGAACTCGCAACCGTTGCTATCTCAAGCTTGTTTGTCAAGTTTAGTTGCCAAAACTATAAGTCTTAATTTCTAGTCTACTTATAGCTAAGTCTCGGACTAGGATAGAAAGTGTAGTTGAGCTCTAGACTCCACGGTGTTCATCATACAAAGAAGAAGAACTACTCAAGAAACTGGTGGAACTTCATCGACAAAAAGGTATGTGGAGACTTGAACTTATCTATCACTCAAAAGTCTTTCTACTCTATCTCCTATCTTGAGACAAAAGTCGTATTGCTATATAGACTTCGATCATACACATTTGTTATTTCGAGCCGAGTTTATCTCACTTATCTTTTTATCGAAATATATGTTGGTAAGCTTTCGCTTTGGCCAAGTTCATCTTTACTCGTGACGAAAGTCATGTTAATTGTTTCAATCTCTTGAAAATCGCTTTGATGAAAAATAATGTATGAATAACCGTTATATATAACATACTTTAAGAATGTTTCAATAATTGGAATGAGAGTTTATAATATATAACCTTGAATGGATATAAACATTGTATGTGAACTCATACTTGTGTAAGTCCAAAATACTTGAACCAAAGTATGCGTACTTTATTGTTTAGGATAACCGGAGCTAAGTCCGCGTACCAGTACACGTACTGTCAGAAGTTCACATCCCGTGAATTTCTGTTGGAGTTTGTAAACTGAAAACAAGCTCAGTCCGGGTACTTAAGTATGCGTACCCGTATGCGTACTTAAGTGGGTTATTTTTTAAAAACGGTTTATTCGTGAACTAAGACATTTATAAATTAAGGAATGCATATTTGCAAACCATGGCTATAATGTTCATGAATCGATTCGACTAAATCAAAATCGTTTTTGCTTCGATTGTGTCTTGTATACTTCTATGAGATCTAAGCATTTGAACAACTCTCTAACTAATTCATTTGAGTCACTTGAACTAGTTATGGTGAAGATGAATAAGGTTGATATGAAAGTTCCCATATGGCTAACCATTGGTTAACTACTGTTGAACCAACTAGGTGTACACGTTTAGGTACGGTTACACAAACCTAAATGAACGTGCATTTCATTTGTGTATGACAAGCTAAGTTCGATCTAATGGTTGAAAGATTTTAGCTTGAATCTAATCAGGTTTTCATCTAACGGTGAATATTGAATGCTTTGTTACCAAGGTAACTTAGATTGCAAACCCCGATTTGATGACTATATAAAGGAGAACTCTAGCAACTGGGAAACCTAATCCCCACACCTCCTGTGTGATACTAGTTGTATAAGCTAGAGTCGATTCTCCTTTAACCTTAGGTTTCTATCGAGACCATGTAGGTTAACGACTTGAAGACTTCATTGGGATTGTGAAGCCAGACCCAACTATTTTCTCTGTAGTTGCGTGATCTGATCTTGTTGTTTCTATCATATTTGAGTACAATTGTAATATTGGCTTGAGATTAATTTCTCCAATAGGAAAGATAGGAAAGAAGTCACAAACATCTTCGTTTCATCGTTTGTGATTTCGCAATATCTTGTTTCGCTAGTCGATTAAGATTATTGTGAGGTGATTGATAATTCTAGGTTGTTCTTCGGGAATATAAGTCCGGGTTATCGATTAGTTCCTGTTCACCTTGATTTATCAAAAGACGTAACAAAACTCGTAGGTATTTCTGTGGGAGACAAATTTATCTATTCCTGTAGACTTTTCTGTGTGAGACAGATTTGTTTATTAAAGTCTTCGACTTTGGGTCGTAGCAACTCTTAGTTGTGGGTGAGATCAGCTAATGGAATCAAGTGCATAGTATCCTGCTGGGATCAGGGACGTAAGGAGCGCAACTGTACCTTCGATCAGTGTGAGATTGATTGGGGTTCAACTACAGTCCAGACCGAAGTTAGTTTGTAGTAGACTAGTGTCTGTAGCGGCTTAATACAGTGTGTGTTCAATCTAGACTAGGTCACGAGGTTTTCTGCAATTGCGGTTTCCTCGTTAACAAAACTTCTGGTGTCTGTGTTATTTCTTTTCCACATTATATTTTGTTATATAATTTAAATATCACAGGTTGTGCGTTGTATCGATCAATTGGTAAATCCAATCTTTGGTTGTTAATTGAAATTGATTGATCCTTGAACATTGGTCTTTGGTACCGTTCAAGGTATTTCTCTTGTATTCAATCAGGCTCGCAGATTTCTATTTGCTTGGGTAAGGATTGAATCGAGAAATTGAGATATAACTCTTTGATATACTTTTTATTAAGATTGAGTCTGACTGTCTAGTTGATTCTCTTAAAAGTATATTGGAGTTAATCCATACAGATTGCTAAGCGAAATATTGGGTGAGGTTGTTGTACCCCCACTTTTTCACTCCCCATAGTACTAATGGTGGTGGTGGTAATAGTAGCATCGACGACCCATAGTCCCCGAATGATCCATATTATTGCTTGATTTACTGTGAATGAAACCTGTAATTTTTTTCTCTCTTTATATATGAAAGGTTTCAAGTTATTAGTATATTGAGTAGAAAAATGGGTCTATTTTTCAGAAATGCACGTTTTTGGAAAACAACATTTTCTTCCCAAAACTCAAGTTTTTTTTTCCTTCCCTCATGTTCTCTGGTATTTATAATAAGATGGTATTTGTCATTTTACATTTCCTCTATGTAACGAGGAATAAGATTTGCAATTTGAAATTTGAAATGTTTCTGAAAACTGTGACCTAAAAGTTAAATGTGCACTTTTGAATTTTGACTTTTATTTTATAGGAGAAGATTTACAAATCTGACCTCAAGTTACTTTTGTATTTCTCATAGCATAGAGCCCCTACTTTGTTTTACAAAAGGATGCTTATATACAAAAAAAAAACATTTAGAATATATGTGAAGTAATTAGAAATCATACCATAAACTTCGCACATATAAATAAAATTTAAACACATAATTGTTTTTTCAAAAGTTTAAAAGTGACAAAATCCTTAAATATATAAATAAATTTTGGATTTTTATAAATTGGATTTTTATATTATAAATAAATTCGAAATGTCGGTAAATATTGATTAAAAGAATTTTAATCTATAAAAACGAATTTAAAATTTGTAATAAGCATATGTTCCCTTAAATTGTAATTACTAAAGTTTGTGTAAAACAAAATAAACAGGTCACTTTTTTTTGTTCGCTTCGGGATAACGGACCCCAAGGAAGCTCAATTTGTCAAACAAGATAAATAACAAATTTTGAACTCCAATATACATACCTCAAGTACTAGTTATTCAAGTCTTTCGTAACTGAAGTGATGATGATATTGAATTAATTTAGGTGCAGCACTCTTTCAAATTAAAATGTAAACGAGCTGCATTTTGTTTTTCTTGTTTTCTTTAAAGTTATGTTGCATTTTCTTTTTCTTGTTTTCTTTAAAGTTATTAGTATAGCACGCATGCGCGATGCGCCTGCCCTTCTATTCATTCCGTAATTTGGATTTATCGTGTATTAGTCAATGGTCAAAGTCAACAACGGGTCAATGGTCAAAGTCAACGATCAATGCCAAGTGGTGAAAACTAATTTCAAGCTAATCAGCAAAAAGTAATTACGACTAAACTTGAAATTTTCATTTAATAATTTTTCAGTCATAAATGTCATCTTACATCAAGAATGTGTATTCGTAACTCGTATTTTTCTAAGACAGAAAAACTTCTTTATATACAACATTTTTCGTGTATGTTCCCTTCTTTTTAGCAATGGTGCCTTTAGTCACTAAAACTTTCGTGTTGCTACTTAACACTCCTCTCGAGAGAGCAACATACAGTTGACCATGGCTGAACACATGTTCAGGGAAAAAAATACATGTGTTTTCGATCGTCTGCCCTTGCGCCTTGTTGAATGTAAAGGCGAAACACAAACGGATCGGAAATTGTTTACGTTTAAACTTGTATGGGAGCTTCAGATTCTCAGGTGGCTCCAGTGGCATCATGTGAATGAAGACTCGTGTACCTATGTAATTCCCGCTAATTATTACAACATCTACACAGTTTGGGAAGAACTCTTTGATTATTAACCTGGTACCATTACATAGATCATTTTGTGCATCAACATTCCGCAACAGCATAATAGGCGCACCGATCTTCAATTTCAAAATGTGTGATGGTAAACCTCCTGGAGCAATGTTGTTCAAGTATTCTTGCTGGTAAAGACCATGAGTATCGTCATCCACAGAATCAAATGAGTAGAATAGAACCTCTTTTCCAGGAAAGATGCTAAGTACTCGGTCATTAAACTTCTCGACGTACTCGTTTAATGGTGTGATCAATGCCCTATTGACCATGTAGTCTATATCTCTGGCATTTTCCACCAAGTTTGGAAATGTTACATCTATAAGCTGCGACAAAGAAGCATCACTAACCCATGGTATGACCATATCTTCTGGAACCTTTATCATCTTATTAGCAACGCAAGGTTCATCCCCGTCTCCAACACGAATCAAAAACTTAGAATAAGATGCATCCTCGGATGCACGCATATTCTTCTTCAGATGCAAAACATGTACATTTTCCCACAAATGTGACCTGTTAAGAATGTAATGTAACTCAGTATCATTTCGAATTATCCTCTAAAAATTTAATTAAATACCAGAGTTTAAGAAACATCAATATAAAACAATTTTTTTTATCTTAAAAGAAAAAGAAAATGCATTTTACCTGCTAAGACATGCTTCGACTGTTTGTCCCCTTGTACTCCTTGGAATCACTGGTAGTACCTGACGGAAATCAGCTCCCATAATTAGAATCTTTCCACCAAATGGTTCAGTAATCCCTGTGATATCTCTCATCGTCCGATCAAATGCTTCCAAAAAATAGCGATGCGCCATTGTCGCTTCATCCCACATAAGGACGGTAGCATGCCTCAAAAGTTTAGCTTCCTCAGTTTGTTTCTTCGTACGACACATTGAAGTTGATGTCGGTGTCATTGGAAGTTGAAACCTTGAGTGTGCTGTCCTCCCACCAGGTAGCATAGTAGCAGCAATTCCCGACGTGGCTATTACTAACACAATACCACCATTTTTCCTAACAGTCGCCAGAATAACACGATAGAGATATGTCTTCCCCGTACCTCCCGGACCATCTATGAAGAAGACTTTACTTTCCTTTCTCTCAATTGCTCCCATGATTATATCGTAGGCCCTAGACTGGTCTTTATTCAACTTTTGGACAGAAGACAAGTCTTCGTCGGATATAGGAATCGACAACTCCTCTTGAATCATACTTGAAATCTCAAAATCCTCACCCAATGTGCCTACAATCGGCGGTAGATCATACATGGATATATCTTTATCGTGCTGCTTAAGTATCAAATTCAACTCACGAAGAAGATAATATGATAAGAATGTCGAGCTTGTATTGCTTGAACTCGAGTAATCCTCGACCATGCTGTTGAAAAATTCATCCTACAATTCTCTCACGCCTGATGGATTACAAAAGTTCAAGATAGAGGCGAGTTGTCTTCTCAGAGTAGATGGCATCTTGACCGTTGCTGCTTCAGCCAAAGATGCTCTTGCACTCTGATCATTCTCTAAAAGTCCCAATTTTTCGGCAGCTCTTTTGAATGTTCGACATCTCTCTTCATCAACAAACAATAGATCATCAAAAGAAGTCGGACCTCTAACGTGGTTCAGAATGTGCCTTAAGAACCACACCTCTCCTGCACATAAAGGTACTGTATAAACCCTTCCTATTGACTTCTGTGTACTTCGTCTTCTTCTCCACTCTTTTGTTTTTGTATCCCAACAGTAGCATTCTGGAAATTCACGGTACAACAACTCTCTCGCTCTAGGATCGTGAGCATTTGTCACAAAGAACTCTGTGAAAGTTGTTCTCAAATTCCTCTCATCAGATAAAATTTCATCCAACGTTTGGTAATCATAGTACCTGACACTTTCTTGGTTTGGAAAATGTATCTGTAATCTCACTACCGAAGGATAGACCTTGTAAAGAGGAAAGCTAAAGATCTTCCACATTGCCTCTTGAGAACAAACCCATCTTGCATTTTTTATACCTTGTTATCTCATCATGGTCTACTGGCTGTACTCCAAAAGATACATAATCTGGACCCTTATACACATACTTGTAAAGATACTTAACACTTTCCACACTGCTACAAATTTCCACGTTTATATGACAATCATACTTTTGTAATAACCAAGGGTTAAAAGGCACAACCATCCTATTATCTACTTCAAAACTTTCACTCTTGCGTACGCGTCGTCCATCATTACGTCTCCTGTAAACAGGGTACGCATCTTTTCCTTACACGGTACACTCAAAAAACTCTTTTGGAAAGTTTCTCTTACATTTACCATCCCGCATGCACTTACTACCACATGGACCGTGAATCATCCACTTTTTCACACACTCGTATAGTTCTGGCTCTTCGTCAGGGTTAGGTATTTTTGCTCTCACTATCTTGTCATAATCATCGGGGCCTTGTAATTTGTCTTCCTCACTCAAAATAATTAACATATGAACATGAGGCAGGCCTTTTTTTTTTGAAACTCAACAACATGCACATGGGAAGCTACTCTGCCAAATATTGACTTGGTAAAAAGATCTACCTTTAGCTCTTCAAGCTTTGCACGGAACACCCTTGTAGTCAGACCAGGTCTATCCGCTGCACATTAACCTGGCCCCAGGTTGGACACAATTTCATCCCAAAGTGGGTTGCAAGTCATTGTAATGAACAAATCAGGCTTCCCATACTTTTGCACCAGTGCCATTGCATCCTGATACCGCTGGTACATATCACGAGGGCTGCCCATGTATGAGGAAGGAAGCACTTTCCTTTGACCAAGATTCTCTATCATGAATAAAAAACATATTTTAGATTTTAAGGAAGTACTTTCCCTGTACTGTTTGTCAGTATCCTACAACATTTCACAGTACATATCTAAAGATAAAGAATAAAATGAATGTAGCTAGGCTTAATTGGCACATGGTCAAAAAAAAAAGAAGTGATTATCTATCAACTTACTTGCACTGGTTTCACCGGCTATTCAGGCATCTTGTAGACCTTGATGCAATTCATCTCTTATCTCCTCTTGATGATCCCATAACCATCTAAGTCTAGACGAATCAATCTTCACCCAGTTATCCACAACATATTGTTGTAGTAGTCTTCCACCTCGAAGAAGAAGCGACGCGTCGTTATTTCGAATCTGCCAAACAATAGCGGAAGAAAATATATAAATTATTTATATTATTTATGTCAACATAATATGTGTAAGTTCAATTGTAAAGTGTAGTTGTTAAACATTTATATCATATATACTTGTAGCATGTAGGAATAGTACTCAAGGCATGTAAACTATCTGCCGTTCTCATCCATACTATTCTGATCCCATCCATAACTCCCATTTGGTAGCAAAAGCGGATATTGGAGAGGATCATAATAACCCGATGTTTCTTGGATAAATAACATTTTTCCTTCCGTTGTTCGGATTACAATGTCTCACTCTCCAGGTTTGCCAGAATCATCTCCTTCAATTACAATTGCGGCGGCTTGTGAAGCAGTTGGAAGCATGTACTGCTTCTCAGTCGCAGGTTGTTCTTTGATCACCAACCTACATCTTTGGATGTCTTCTTTTTGCAAGTGGCCTGATTACATGCACGAACCTATTATGTGTATCGAGAATTATCCTCAACTTCTCCATCACCTCTCTATTTAGATCGTCACCACCTTCTTCCATTCTCCAGTTAATCTCGTTATCTGTATCATAAATATACATCTATATCTGGGACGAACTGGTCTTGGAAGATCTATTTCTTCTTCATCCTCAGAAGGTAGAAGCCCGCCTATTCTATGGTAGATATCACCTTGGACACGGAATGTGTATACACCTTCTCTATTATCAGCCAATTCTCTGTCATAAATCACCCCAATCGACGTTAATGAGAAACACTGATTATAGCGTCGTATGTACCTCCGAAAGTGTACCCCTACTTCCGTTTGATAACAATTCCAAAAGTTCAATCGGTGGGGCAACAAACGGTAAAACAATTTTCCCATCTGAACAGCAAAAGCCTTTCGGTTCACGATAAAAAAACTCCGCTTGGCACTTACGACATGTCCCTAACGGCGGAAAATGGAACTTCTTGAATCCAACTTGGTAAGTATTCCCTCTCGCACAATTCAGGAATGAGGATCTTCCTACAACACTTGGACGTGGACGACCTCTCCCTCTTCCGGCTCGAATTCCTTGTGGATTTGCTATACATAAACCCAAACAGCTCAAAATCTTTAAAACTAAAATTGTTAGCTAAAACAGTGGGCATATGAATGTGACACTCACACTAACACCAACTTCTGACTATGTCTGACCATGAGTTATGATGCAGGACTTGTAATAATAGTGTATGGCTTACATGCTTTCTCTATCTCTCTGTCTACCCATAAGTCGGGAATGATATTATCCAGCTGGCAGAGTAGGAATACAATAAGTTAAGTCCAATCCCCATCCCTCTACAACTACTAATACTTTACACTCAGGCCACTCACAGATACAGAGTTTTAGAGTTATACATATATATTTCTCTAAAAATAATGTCCTTACTTTAAATTTAAAATGAATAAGAACAACAAAGGCAAAAAGATATAACTAAAATGATGCTAGCATCCCTTGGCTACAGCCTGGTCAAGCAATGCAGAATTGTAGTAGTTATATAATAGGCATTAGAAAATCTGTGTTACTCTTCAAGCAAGAGTACAAAAGCTTACGTATCGCATTTTGTGCATGCCGAGATTCTTGAGGTTGAGCTTGCTCCATGAGTCGAGGGCTCCTACGAAGGTTTAAGTTGGATGCAAGAGTGTCATTTGCTGCTGCATAAATTGAGTTGGTGAAAATAATCATTAAGTCATCATAAAAAGGATATGAACATGGATGGATATATTCTAAGATGAAATATATATGTATTATATATACCGATTGCATTTTGTGAAGGTACTGGTTCTTTATGTTGAGGTTGTCGAATGAATCTTGGACTTCTACGCAAAGGTAATTGGGTTTCCCGATGAAATCTTGGACTTATACACAATGGCAATTGGGTGGCCTGAATACCTTCACTGTGATGTGGCCGAATTACTTGATGTCTGGCAGAAACTCGTTCGTTTGCTGCTAATATAGACATTAAATATTATGAGCATGGCTACATTTCAGAAATTAGTATCAATTTCGTGAACAAACCATGATTTCAAAAAAATTAGAGTATTGTTAAATGCTAAAAATTAGCGCAATTTCATGACTAAATCCAATATTCAGAAACACATATGATGATTTGAGCGGATTTTGTAACTGAACAATTTCCAGAAACTTTCATATGAAGATTTGGTTAAGAAGTCTAAACATCATTCACAAATAATAAATTAGGTCGGTTTCGTATTATGGAGTGCTCACAGTCCAGTCCGTAAAGGGAGCTACTCTATATGTAAGATAAGATAGTCAGATATACAAATCGTATAACTTGTTACCTCCAGCTACTGGTTGCCGGCAAAGAGCGGACATTAAGGTAGACATCACTTGTGCAATAGTTGGATTCCGACAATCCCTGATTAGGGGGCTTCTAGGGGGGCTCGACATTAGGGCCTGATTACCCTTCATTTCTACAAAAGTTCTAAGACACAAAAATTAGTTCCATAGTAAAAGATTAAAGGTTCAACCTTTGTCAAACTGAAATCTCTTTAGTTTCTGACTTCTGCTCCACATTTCAGATTTTTCTATACATGTATTATCTATCCTATTTTATTTCCTCCTAACAAACCACCCGAAAAATGGATCTGTCACATGAAAGACTATTGGGTTCAACGATTTCGAGATCCTTATAGTCTACAATTGACAGTAGTCTCAAACGCTAATCACAATTTTTATTGAAGTAAAGACCTACACAGTAAGTAAAAACAATGTAGACTACCTAAAGATCAGTATAACAAAGTTCAGAAAGAATCATTTTATACACATCTAGTCTACGTGTTTCAGCTTACCACTACTTGTTCCTGCCTCCTGGTCATTGTTGCTTCCATTTCTTACTCTTTTTCCCTTGTCCTTAATACGATGCTCCAATAATTGATCCATTTCAAGAGGACGTTTGGTGTTTCTTCTATTGTCTGTGCCAACAGCTTTCAGTTTCCGAGATTGATATATAACATAACATAATAACATTAGTCTCTCTATGTTAATAATATAGTTTAACAGAGAAAACAATATCGACAGTGAAAACGATTATGAATACTAAATTAAAGCAAACAAAAAACGTGAATATTAAACCAATTTGTCGTTGTGAAAAGATTACTTGATTCTAAGATAATATATGCATGTGTTTTTTACCACTATCTGTACCCACTTCTCGGTCGTTCCTAACTGCATTTCGAATACTTATCATACTTCTATTGTAGGCGATGTGGCGCTCATCACAGATTTGTCCATCTTCAATTTCAGTCACTGATTTTCCTTTCGCAGTTTCCTTAATAAGACGCTGCTCTAATTGTTGTTCCTGAGTTTGCTGGAAGAACCTTGGGCTACGGCGAAGTTCGAAAGATTGAGTTGACATAGAAATTTGTTCATTTCCTATAGTTTAATCGTAGAAAACAAAAGAAAGGGTCGGTCAAGTAATTAGGGAGAAGGTGGGTATATCAGATGGCATCCCCATGTCATAACTCATACAATCTTTTAATGGTCTTGCTCTAAAATATGTATGTCCATGAATATAACATGTTACTGATTTCCAGGAGTTGAAGAAAAATAGAACATAGAAATAGGACAAAAAAAAAAAAAAAAAAAAAAAAAACTTTAGGAATACATATGTGAATCTGTAAAGAAATATATAAACGCTTACCACTACTTGTTCCCGCTCTGCGTTGATTGTTAGTTGCATCACCTACTCTTGTTCTTTGCATTTGATAAGATGTACGCCACTTTTCACAGATCTGCTCTCTTTCATTTTCGGTCATTGAACTTTGTCTTTCCTTATATGCAGCACCTCTAATCGTTGTCTCTTCTTGTTACTTTCGTTATCTGAATCCACTGATTCATGGCAGCGTTTCTTGCCTTTTCCTTTCTCAAGATCCACTAATTCTCGACGCTGACATTGCTCAATAACTCTAGGGCTACGGCGGGGAATGAATATTGTATTACCCTGAGAGTTATTGCTTTCATTGCCATTCTGACCTGGTTCAGCAACATCAATTCTGACAGCAAATTGTTCGTTTGCTGCATTACAAAAAAAAAGTCTTTGAAAGATATATCTGTCCACATAAGAAGCAAAAAATCTTTGAACAACACATCCGTCCAAGATGGAGAAAGAATATTCAGTAAGATATGCAATGTTATTTGTTTTCACGTACCATTACTCGATTCTGCTTTATGGTCTCCAGCAGAGTTCGAAATTTCCACACTTGCTGCACATGTAAAACAATGATATAATAAGCTTATGAATTGTTGAATCCTTATAAGACGAATATTAACTTGGGATAAACAACTGGATACTTATAAACATATCAACTTGGAATAATCAGTTTGATGAGATTCTAAAATAATCTATCTAACTGATATCAAGCCAAGTTATAAATAAAAATCGAAGTTATTGTCTTACCACAACGTGTTCCTGCCCCATTATTTCTTTTTTCAGCAGCTCTTATTCTCTGCATATGATAAACACTCCTACGACTTGAAAGATGTGCTTCCCTTTCATTTTGATTCATTGAATCACGCTTTGCTTTAGCTAAAATTCGGCGCAGCTCTAATTGAGCAGTTGTTTGTTGTACATCAAGTTTACTATGGTATTGCCTCTCTTCAACGTTTTCTATTGTACCCAATTCTCGAAGACGCGCTAGCTCTATAAGTCTAGGACTTCGACGTAGATCAGGGAGCTTATCCTCCATTACGCAGTTCTGCATTGGAAACCCAAATCAACTTAATCAGAAAGCCAACTTACAAAAGTAAAAACATACAAATTATCACTTGTGATGATAGGATTTACTAATTTGTGCCCTAAATTTTGGTTTCACGGCATTAATTTGAACCAATTCGAACATTATCATAATTGGTAACAGCCGAATCAAAATTCAGTATAAGAACCAAACCAAATTGAATCTTAAACCTGACCTAAATTGAGTTTAACATTGTTTTTCATAATTTGCAATAATTCAATAATTTTCAATAATTTTCCCTTAATGTAAGGATGTGTAGGTTTCTCAATCAGATATCATTCAACTTTTTCCATTTTATATTTATCCACCAAATCTAATAAGTTTTTGTTTAAAGACTTTTGGATTCTAACAAAAATAATATTAACAACTTAAACTGCTATTTATTTTTTGTATAAACTATTTGAAATGAAAAGATTACCAAAATGTCGAAACTCATCAAAAAAAAATCATATGCGACAAAAAAGTATTCGTACACTAGCAAAAAAAAAACATGTCATAAAAGAAAAATTACATGTAAAAAGATGTTTTTTATGGTCAATCAACATATTTCAATTCATTCAAATCAAAATGACGATTAACTGATTGTTTACAAGAATAATAAAAATATTAAAGTATAAGATCATCAAAACCCTAATACAAACAAAGATATCAATTACAAGTAAATTACGGACAGAAATAGCCATAAACTGCAAATATATTCAATTTTTGTACATGTAATAGGGAAGAATGATGGTATAATTCAGAATCTATTCCAACCATTTAATTTGATTTTTTCTTTCTTCAATAAGAGATATTCTAGAAAGAAATGAGTATTTTCCCCATGATCTTGTAGACCCAAACGAACTCTGCCCTAAATCCCTTGGATTGAATATGAATTCAAAAGAAATAACGTGTTGAATAATCAATGTTATTGAATCAAAAATAGCAAGTCACATATCATCAATCAAGGTTTGAATAAATTTCCCAAAGTGACGAAAAAAAATCGCCCCAGATGGCGAAGAAATATGTAAAAGGCATCGAAAACAAAAAACAATAAGTTTTATTCAATTAAATATCAATAAAAAAAAATCTTGCTCAGATCTGGTCCAAAAAGGACTAAATCTGAGCAAGAGTTTAGTGGAGATTTTTTATAGAGAAAAATGATTAAAAAAAACACTCATGTAAAAGACGTTAATCGGCTAATATTCATAGGCAAAAATAAGATTTAATCATGAGACGTTGTATTATTATACTTCGAGAAAAATTGCTATTAACTCACAAGATACATTTCTATAATTAGTTAATGCTAATGCACAAAAATAAAAATATACTAACATTATATGAATATGTATTATTGAATTTTGTTATGCGTACGTGAATGCTTTTACGATATCGAGTTTTAAATTACAAAAGAATTTTAAATTTTTATTTAGTCATAGTGAACAAGAGTAGCCCTAGTACTAGTGGTAGAATTGGGGGCAATACACTAGGAAATAGGCATATGAGATTAGTGTCCCAAAGAGTAGAGACATGATTTGGTTAGGTTCATATGAGACTACTGAGAAAGTTGTTAAACCTTACAATGTTATTGTTTTCTGCACGAGAGGAGGTAGTGTTGGAGGACTTTATAACTTGAAATTTCATCAAACTTGATCGACGTTGTTGTCGTTATAAAATGTTTCCTCGTCGTCATCAACAACAGTGTTAAATCATTGTTATCGATTTATTATAAGTCATTTGACATGGTTAAAAATACAACTCGTAGGTTCAACGTATAATGATATCGCAATAGTGGCATCAGGGTTACCAACTATGTTACTACCTACATCTTCTGTATTGTGGTTGCAGTTTTGAATTTGAAGTTACCAACTAATTCACTGGTTATGTCATCTAAATATCCCATAGAAAATGAGAATTTCATGAATTCGTGGCGAGGAGAGGACGTGATAGCGTTGTTACCTTTACAATTGCTAGTGGTCAACAAATGGCATTTATGTACCAACAATAGCCGTGATGTGTTTTGTTCTAATCAATTTTATGGTCAAGAATGTCATGCACCCATGTAGAATCATTATTCACTGGTGATGGCAGCAATTGAGGCCCAAGGAGGAGAATGATTGCTAGAAAGTGATATTACTCCCATAGTACTAATGGTGGTGGTGGTAATAGTAGCATCGACGACCCATTTTATCAGGCGTTGTCCCCGGATGATACATATTATTGCTTGATTTACTGTGAAAGAAACCTGATTTTTTTTTTCTTTAGAAATGGAAGGTTTCAAGTTATTAGTATATTGAGTAGAAAAATGGGTCTATTTTTCAGAAATGCATGTTTTCGGAAAACAACATTTTCTTCCCAAAACTCAAGTTTTTTTTTTTCTTCCCTCATGTTCTCTTATATTTATAATAAGATGGTATTTGTCATTTTACATTTCCTCTATGTAACGAGGAATAAGATTTGCGATTTGAAATTTGAAATGTTTCTGAAAACTGTGACCTAAGAGTTAAATGTGCACTTTTGAATTTTGACTTTTATTTTATAGGAGAAGATTTGCATATCTGACCTCAAGTTACTTTTGCATTTCTCATAGCATAGAGCCCCTACTTTGTTTTACAAAAGGATACTTATATACAAAAAAATCATTTAGAATATATGTGAAGTAATTAAAAATTATACCATAAACTTCGCACATATAAATAAAATTTAAACACATAATTGTTTTTTCAAAAGTTTAAAAGTGACAAAATCCTTAAATATATAAATAAATTTTGGATTTTTATAAATTGGATTTTTATTTTATAAATAAATTCAAAATATCGGTAAATATTGATTAAAAGAATTTTAATCTATAAAAACGAATTTAAAATTTGTAATAAGCACAAGTTCCCTTAAATTGTAATTATTAAAGTTTGTGTAAAACAAAATAAACATGTCACTTTTTTTGTTCGCTTCGGGATAACGGATTCTCAGGACTAACCCCAAGGAAGCTCAATTTGTCAAACAAGATTAATAACAAATTTTGAAATCCAATATACATACCTCAAGTACTAGTTATTCAAGTCTTTCGTAACTGAAGTGATGATGATATTGAATTAATTTAGGTGCAGCACTCTTTCAAATTAAAATGTAAACGAGCTGCATTTTGTTTTTCTTGTCTTCTTTAAAGTTATGTTTGCATTTTGTTTTACTTGTTTTCTTTAAAGTTATGTTGTACTTGAAAAAGAGGGGTACAACAACTGCACCCAATGTTTCGCTTAGCAATCTGTATGGACTAGCTCCAATATAATTCAGAGAGCACCAACTAATAAAGCGAGCTCAATCAAGAAATATATCAAAGAGTTATATCTTTGTTTCTTAATGTAATCAGCAAATCAAACAGATAGAAATCCGTGAGCCTGATTATTATAAGAAACAACTAGGACGGTATCAAAAACCAATATCCAAGTGTCAATCAATTTAATCAACAACCAAAGGTTGGATTCACAATTGATTGAACTTACACACAACCTGCGATATTTCAATTATATAAAGAAATATAATACGGAAAAGAAATAACACAGACACCAGAAGTTTTGTTAACGAGGAAACCGCAAATGCAGAAAAACCCCGGGACCTAATCCATATTTGAACACCACATTGTATTAAGCCGCTACAGACACTAGCCTATTCCAAGTTAACTTTGGACTGGAATGTAGTTGAGCCCTAACCAATCTCACATTGATCAACGTACAGTCGCGTTCCTTACGCCTTTATAACCACGTCGGATTCTGCGCACTTGATTCCTTAGCTGATCTCACCCACAACTAAGAGTTGCTACGACCCAAAGCCGAAGACTTGATAAACCAATCTGTCTCATACTGAAAAGTCTATTGTATAGATAAATCTGTCTCCAACAGATAAACCTATGAGTTTTGTTCCGTCTTTTGATAAATCAAGGTGAACAGGAACCAATTGATATACCAGACTTATATTCCTGAAGAACAGCCTAGAAATATCAATCACCTCACAATAATCTTAATCGTATGGTAGCGAAAAAAGATATTGTGAAATCACAAACGATGAGACGAAGATGTTTGTGACTACTTTTTATCTTGCCTATCAGAGATTAAATCTCGAGCCAATCTTATAGAAGATAATACTCAATCACGATAGAAAACAGCAAGATCAGAACATGCAACTACAGAGAAAATAGTTGGGACTGGCTTCACAATCCCAATGAAGTCTTCAAGTCGTTAACCTACAGGGTTTTGTGAAAAACCTATGGTTAAAGGAGAATCGACTCTAGTCGCAACTAGTATCACACAGGAGGTGTGGGGATTAGTGAAAAAGTGGGGGTACAGCAAACTCACCCAATAATTCGCTTAGCAATCTGTATGGACTAACTCTAATATACTTTTAAGAGAATCAACTAGACAGTCAGACTCAATCTTAATAAAATGTATATCAAGGAGTTATGTCTCAATTTCTCGATTCAATACTTACCCAAGTAAATAGAAATATGCGAGTCTAATTGAATACAAGAGAAATTAACTTGAACGGTACCAAAGACCAATGTTCAAGTATCAATCAATTTCAATCAACAACCAAAGGTTGGATTTACCAATTGATTGATTTAACGCACAACCTGTGATATTTCAATTATATAACAAAATATAATGCGGAAAAGAAATAACACAGACACCAGAAGTTTTGTTAACGAGGAAACCGCAAATGCAGAAAACCCCCGAGACCTAGTCCATATTGAACACACACTGTATTAAGCTGCTACAAACACTAGCCTACTACAAACTAACTTCTGTCTGGACTGTAGTTGAACCCCAATCAATCTCACACTGATCCAAGGTACAGTTGCGCTCCTTACGTCTCTGATCAAAGCAGGATACTACGCACTTGATTCCCTTAGCTGATCTCACCTACAACTAAGAGTTGCTACGACCCAAAGTCGAAGACTTTAATAAACAAATCTGTATCACACAGAAAAGTTTACAGGAATAGATAAATCTGTCTCCCACAGAAATACCTACAAGTTTTGTTCCGTCTTTTGATAAATCAAGGTGAACAAGAACCAATCTATAACCCGGACTTATATTCCCGAAGAACAGCCTAGAATTATCAATCACCTCACAATAATCTTAATCGACTAGCGAAACAAGATATTGCGGAATCACAAACGATGAGACGAAGATGTTTGTGACTACTTTTTTATCTTGCCTATCGGAGAAAATAATCTCAAGTCAATCTTACGATTGTACTCAAATACGATAGAAACAGCAAGATCAGATCGCGCAACTACAAAGAGAATAGTTGGGTCTGGCTTCACAATCCCAATGAAGTCTTTAAGTCGTTAACCTACAGGGTCTCGATAGAAACCTAAGGTTAAAGGAGAATCGACTCTAGCTTATACAACTCGTATAACACAGGAGGTGTGGTGATTAGGTTTCTTAGTTGCTAGAGTTCTCCTTTATAAAGTCTCCAAATCAGGGTTTGCAATCTAAGTTACCTTAGTAACAAAGCATTCAATATTCACCGTTAGATGAAAACCTTATTAGATTCAAGCTAATATCTTTCAACCGTTAGATCGAACTTAGCTTGTTATACACAAATGAAATGCACGTTTATTTAGGTTTGTGTAACTGTACCTAAACGTGTACACCTAGTTGGTTCAACAGTAGTTAACCAAATGGTTAGCCATATGAGCACTTTCATATCAACCTTATTCATCTTCACCATAACTAGTTCAAATGACTCAAAAGAACTAGTTAGAGAGTTGTTCAATTGCCTAGATCTCATAGGAGTATACAAGACACAATCGAAGCAAAAACGATTTTGATTCACTAGAATCGATTCATGAAATTTATAGCCACGGTTTGCAAATATGCATTCCTTAGTTTATATAAGTTTAAGTTCACGAATAAACCGTTTTTAGAAAATAACCCACTCAAGTACGCATACCGGTACGCATACTTAAGTATTGATAGGTGCCTAAAATACATCTTTTGAATGTCAATTTCTTATACTTTTCTTTACTATTTCCTCTTTTGCATTTAGTAGGTATTCTTGAATCATGTGACGGAAAAGAAGAGAAAAGAGAACTGAATTGGTTGTTCGATGACCTTGGGAGTCCATGAAGTTGAAGTACAGGAGCAGCATGGTTTCAGGAATACAAATACAAGAATTACTGGAGCACCCAAGCTTCTCGGATCAGGGCCACCACCCACTTCCTATTGACCTAGACATAGAAGTTGGTTACGACCACTTCTTTGCATCATCGGGTCAAGTCCTTAAGTTCACCGCCAAGCTCTGTCCCCGCTGCCAGCCATAGTTCGATGGTTCGATGGTTGTCTACAAAGAAGTTACTAGAGATTAGAAGCTTACAGGGAGTTGGCTCGAGGCAAGTATCGGGACAGAAAGACACGGAAAAACAATGAGTTCTGCCATTGGTCTTGGCAGTGAATGGAAGAGGCTGTGACATGGATTATTAGCCGAGACAAGGCAGGGATGAAGAACAGTGAACTGATGCCTTTCAAATGAATGTTTTAGAGTCTCCGAATGATTTAGGAGTATGGGTTTGCGTTGGATTAGCATATGGACAGCGTTTACAACCAGAAATCAGCAAGGAAAGATGGGTTCTGTCGGGAATTCAAGTTAATGTTTTGAGATTATGAATGATAATAATTGTTTGGTTTGTGCATGAGAATGAGTCCATTGCAGGGAAGGAGAATTAATTGGCAGGAGAACAAAACAGCCAGTGCCAAGCCTCATCAGTTCGAGACACGCACACCAGCTATTCGAGTAAAGACCTGAACCAGTCTGCTGCCAAGTTTGTCGCTGAACCAGTGCCTATACCAAGATTCCTGCAGTCGTTCGAGCCATGAGTTTGGGCCAAGAGGAGTTTTAGAAGCAACACGGAAGAATGGGAGCCTTGGTTCTGCTCGAGTTTGGCTTGTGTATGAGAGGAGTTTAGAGTTTGTGCATATTTCTGCCGAGAAACAACCAGCAAGAGGAGCTGTAGACTTTGCATTGAGGATTAAAGGGAGTACCAGGTCCTGTGGTTTGGTTGCAGTGACTAGGACTCATATTTAGAAGTTGAGACATTAAGCAGAGTTTGGGTTGTATTTGGAATCAACATAGCAGCGATAAAGTAGCCAGGAAAAGAGCAGTTGTTAGCCATGGGTCAGGTGGATTGTACAAGGGACGTTTGGTATTGGTTAGGAGCTGTTACGACACCGACAAGGAAGGTATTAGTTTGAGCGAGAAGTCAGCAGCCAAAATGTGAAGTTATACGCTTTTGCAGGAAGATTTGGCTATAAAAAGAAAACCTAAAACTACAGAACGGAGATCATCTCATATACCCTGTCACCAGCTGCTAGAAACCCTAGTTTCAGTGATCTTTTGCTCGCTGAAAACTACCAGTTCCCTTCCATCTTTTACATCTCCATCCACCTGCATATCCTCCATCAGTTCATCCATCTCACCTGCACCTGCATACATTACCACCTGCATCCACCAGCATACCACCTACCATCATCATCTGCACACACCCATACCACCATCAGTTCATTCATCACAGCATAACCAACAGCAGCTGCAGTCCACCACCTCACCTCACCACTACCAGCACTTCCACAATCCGTCACCAGTTCCTTCTCGCCGCAACAGACTACCAGGCAGCCATATCAACAGCAAGTGATCACTTCCAGTCGCAACTTCATCCACTATTCTCGCATCCAGGCCATCACCACCACTACATCACTTTTCACGAGCTGGACACTTTGTGTCATTGGTTTGAATTGCTTTTTAGTTTTGTTTGCAGTTTACTGTTTTGCTGTGTATACCATGAACTCCACTAGCTAAGCATCTTGATTAGGGACGATTTCAACGTCCGGAACATGAACTCGAATTGATATTTAAAATACTTTGTTTCGCAATTTATCTCGTTATTACTCATTCTCTACGGTGCTAATAGTGGTTATGAGTTATTTGTGAATCGTTTAAGTTGCAAATTAAATTGGTTTATGGATGATTCTATTGCTAGTTAAGACCTCTTCGACCCGTAATTATCTAGAGAATCTTAATACAAGTAGCGATATGTGGATATTGATGATGGGATTTTGTTAAATATCCATGTGTAGAGATTGACACTAGTAGATGAGTCGAGCCTATGTATTTGTCACTAGGAATAGCCTATCTCACAGAACTTAATGCACTTGTTTAAGTCACACCTAGAGAGCGTACTTCTAGGAAACTTGATGAGTAGAATCCGGTAGTCGAGCGCTTCCGTGTCCGGTGAGTTTATGAGATTGCGGGATATTTGAGCGTACTAAATATTCTAGGGTTATTAGTAATGGGTACCTTGCAGAAACATAGCTATATTGATAAGATTCATGTTTTGTGACTGAGAAGAGTCTTTGATCATCCTCATACTCATATTTGCATTAATATTTGTCTTGCATTATTCGCATTCAAAAATTGAATTGACAACTTTAGCTCAACTCTCCCTTAGGAACGAACCTGCTTGTCATTGTGCTACTAGTTAGTGTAAGAGAAGTAAGGAATTTATTTTGCGAGATTGACACCTCGTCAAAATTGGCGTCGCTGCCGGGGAGCAATCGGTAGTTCTAGTTGTTATTTAATTTTCTGATTTTGCATTTAGTTTTCATTATAAGCTTTTACTAATTTGTTTGCTGAGAACTTTATTTTCAGGTACAAAAAAAAAATAAAAAAAATCACTCGTCTTGCGTGTGCACAATTGGGAACAAGAGGTAAGTCTCTGAACGAGTTGTGTGCATAATATTTCAAGATGTTTCCTTTTGGGAACAACGTATATGGTTCACAAGACCGTACATACTATGGTGATCAATTTAATTCTCATTCTTATGACTTCCAACCATACTTGGGATATAATCAAAACCAATCTTTTGGATATGATGAACAATCACAAGGATGGGAGGATAGTTGTACTTTTAATCAGTTTAATTCTAGACATGTGCAGATACTCGATCACATTCTTTATGAGATAAAGGAAGTGTAACAACTTGGTAGACACCCAACCGGACCTTGTTTCAATGAGTCTTGCCCAACTCCTGATCGTATTTATGATCATTCACCCATTCAAAGGGATGAGACTTGGGATGGAAACTATGAAAGTGGTGTGTATCCAAGTTTGGCGGAGCAATCTTCAAATCAGAAATTTGATAGTTTTGTTGAATCTGCTATTCCCGTGATGCAACAGATGCTTCAAACAACAAAACAATTTTGTGAATTTCAGCTGAGTTACAATAAATCACTCCAAGAACTTCAACGGAATAAAGACAACATAAGAAATGGCATGAATCAAATTCGTGAAGAGCGGAACAAGGAAGAGGTTCAAACTCATTCTAACATTCTCATGGAAGCCAATATAGAGTATGATGATTCCGAAAAATACGACTACTTAAATGTTGATAATGATGGTGTAACTAGCTCAACTCTTGATCGTGATAATGATCATTCGCCTATTCAAAAGGAAGAAGTTGAGTCTAGAAACACTAAAGTTATTAATGGTAAGACTTATGTTGTGTATGAGAGCGATGATGATTATGACTTATTTGTGAATAACACCCCTAATTCAGAGATTGTGAATACTTTCAATCATTGAAACATTCTAAACTCTCATTTCAATCATTGAAACATTCTTAGAGGATGTTAAATAGAGGTTATTTACACACTATTTTTCATCAAAGAGATTTTCAAGATATTGAAATAATCAACATGACTTTCGTCATTTGTAAAGATGAACTTGGCCAAAGCGAAAGCTTACCAACACATATTTCGAGAAATAGATAAGCGAGATAAACTCGGCTCGAAATAACAAATGTGTATAATCGAAGTCTATATAGCAATACGACTTTTGTCTCAAGATAGGAGATAGAGTAGATAGACTTTTGAGTGATAGATAAGTTCAAGTCTCCACACACCTTTTAGTCGATGAAGTTCCACCAGTTCCTTGAGTAGTTCTTCGTCTTTGTATGATGAACGCCGTGGAGTTTAGAGCTCAACTTCACTTTCTATCCTAGTCCGAGACTTAGCTATAAGTAGACTAGAAATCAAGACTTATAGTTTTGGCAACTAAACTTGACAAACAAGCTTGAGATAGCAATGTTTGCGAGTTCGACCGAGCAGTGCTCTAACAATTAGGTTTCCCAGTTGCTAGAGTTCTCCTTTATATAGTCTTCAAATCAGGGTTTGCAATCAATGTTACCTTGGTAACAAAGCATTCAATATTCACCGTTAGATGAAAACCTGATTAGACTCAAGCTAATATCTTTCAACCGTTAGATCAAACTTAGCTTGTTACACACAAATAAAAAGTGACTTCATTAAGATATGGGTAACCGTATCTAAACGTGTACACCTTGTTGGCTCAACAATAGTTAACCGAAGTTAGCCATATGAACACTTTCATATCAACCATATTCATCTTAACCATAACTAGTTCAAATGACTCAAATGAAACTAGTTTTAGAGTTGTTCAATTGTTTATATTCTCATAGAAGTATACAACACACAATTGAAGCAAAATCGATTTTGATTCACTCGAATCAATTCATGAACATTATAGCCACGGTTTGCAAAAGATTGCATTCCTTATTATATAAATGTATTAGTTCATGAACAAACCGATTTTAGAACATAACATACTCAAGTATGCATACGGGTACACATACCTAAGTGGCCTGACTAAGTTTGGGTTCGCCAGTATGCGAACGGGTACGCATACCACCAAACTCAGTTTAGTCCCGGAACTTGAAAATCACGCCAGTACGCATACCGGTATGCATTCTAAGTTCCCAGACTTTTTTTAACCAACCAGTATGCATACGGGTATGCATACTATGGTTCCCGGACTTGGAATAACTTGCAACAGTTAGCATACAAGTATGCATGATGTGTTATATCCAATCATTGTTATTTGTTCTAAACTCCCATTTCAATCATTGAAACATTCTTAGAAGACGATAATAGCTGTCTCACACAAACTATTAGCTTCAAAGAAATTTTCAAGTGATTAAATGTTCAATACGAAACATTCTGAGTCTACATCAAATGACTGTCTCACACAAATCATGTAAGATATTACAAGGCGATTTTCACATGATCATCTTTTGACTTTCGTCAAGAATATAAGATGAACTTGGTTAAAGCGAAAGCTTACCAACACATATTTCGATAAATATGTAAGCGAGTTAAACTTGGCTCGAAATATCAAATGTGTATAATCAAAGTCTATATAGCTATACGACTTTTGTCTCAAATAGGAGATAGAGTAGATAGACTTTTGAGTGATAGATGAGTTCAAGTCTCCACATACCTTTTGTTGATGAAGTTCCACAAGCTCCCCTTAGTAGTTCTTCGTCTTCAATCGATGAACGTCGTGAAGTCTAATGCTCAACTACACTTTCTATCCTAATCCGAGACTTAGCTATAAGTAGACCAGAAATCAAGACTTATAGTTTTGGCAACTAAACTTGACAAACAAGCTTGAGATAGCAATGCTTGCGAGTTCGACCGAGCAGTGCTCTAACAATCTCCCCCTTTGTCGATTTTAGTGACAAAACTATCAATACATATGGATTACAAAATAAATAAACTTTGCAGCTTCTCATCCAAATGCTTGATTTCCTTGGTTCTTCAACATTACTCGAAATCTTCATCACTTCAAAGTACTCCAGTGATTCTGAACGTGTTCAACTCAGCATCATAGTTGTTGAAGATCCGTAGCTATAATAATGAGCAAATAGTTGCTCTCAATCATTGTTATACAGTGTCATAGTATTATTACACAACATAAAATTCCAATTGTATCACAACTTTGACAACAATACTATGGTGATATGTATCACTCCCCCTTAGTCAATACTTTATCTCACATGAAAACCACTCCCCCTTACATAATGATTCGTAAACCATATGTATTTGTAGTGTGAACTACACATTAATTCTCCCCCTTTTTGTCAATATAAATTGGCAAAGGTACGAAAACTAGTGGGATCCTAATGAAATTCTCATGGAGATTCTTCACGACTAAAAGAAAAAAAACATATCAACTTTGTTTAGATGCAATCATATAGCCGAAACTAAATGCATTCATCAATGAGTTAATAGAGATACAAGAAAACTCCTACAATATTCCACAGCCGCACTCCCCACAAAGATTTGGCAATTAAGCACAAGTTCAACTAAGAACTCTCCCCCATAAAATGCCATTCCCGAAAGAACAACAAGAGCGACCTTACTTTCACAAGAAAAGAAGGATTTCTTTGGACATTAACAAATCACATGAAACATGAATTTGTATCCAAAATACTCAATTAAATTAACCACAAGAGAACCCATGATTAATTTAATCGGAAATGCTCACATAAGAGAACTTACGGAGCCACACAGTACATACACAAGATGTGGATCAGGGAAAAACCAATACTGCGGAATATTCAAAGATTCATTCTATTTTTTATCAATATTTGCATAAAGACATATAATAGACTTAATCTTTGCAATCAAAAGTTCATCTTATCTTCATCAATATTTGCATAATGACATAATAGGCTTAACTTTTGACATATATGGGCAATCATAGTTCACGGACGCAAACACACATATCCCATAACAAGTTGCAATATATAAAACTATAAAGATTAATACTGCAAAATCATCTTCCAAATAAACTTTAGAATTTAAATAAATAAATCTAAAAACATTGCAAGATGAAAATCGTTGGAAATAGCTATGTATACTCACAATAATTGCTATTCCAGACCCTAGTTATCCTTTTTAAAACACAAGAATAAATTCGCATAAGAAGTTTCATAGACATTATAGATCTTTCTCAGAGCATCTACAGAGAATTCCTTTTAATTATTGAAAAACCCATTGATTATGGGATCGATCAATTCCTCAAAATATTCAGAAATATCAGTTAACTAACTAAGTTCTCTTTTTAGTCCACACAAGGTGTTCTTTGTTAGAGACAACATACGTTCATAGTGAGCTATCTTTTCTAGAGATAAAATGATTCGAGATTTTAAATCATTTCTTTTGTTGATGAAATCCTTCACCATACCTCTAAAGTTATTATCAAAATGACAAACAGACAAGAGGCAGTTAGAGGAAGAACCTTCTTCATCATTTGTAGATCTCTCATTCTTCTTCCTTTAAGAAATGATTCCTTCACAAAGATACACATTAACTACTTCAACTGCATCCTTTTTTGTGGTACCTCTAGTTACATGAGCCATGAAACTGTATCTTTCAAAGATAAGAGAAGTGAAGGGCATCTTGATCACAAATGAATATAAATAGGCCAATGGACATCCAAACCCTAGAAGAACTTTAAAAAAGTCTTTTACGGTTCATGATTCATTATCTATTTTAACTAAGAAGATATTTTCTTAACATAAAAATAATAAATGAACAATTATACAAAACTTGAGCAACCTTGATGCAATCCTCATTTTCTCAAGTTAAAGATGAGCCGAATGCTCACATCTTTTATCACATAGTGACTTATCAAGGTTTGTTGTATAAACAGACTTCTTACCTCGCCTGAATCTGGTTCTTTTAGATTTCTTCTTGTCTTCAGGAGTACCATATTGATTATCCAAGGCCAGATTGATTCTTTGCATGTCATTTTGAAGTTTGGCAATCCTTTTGTTGTTCCTCTTGAATTTCCAACACTTACTTTGAACATGATTTGCATTTCCACAAAACGAACAAATCAAGGAAGATTTATTGTCTTGCTTATTTGCCTCCTATTTATCACAAAGTTCATCATAAATTGTTCCAAAACCGGCTGGGAAAAAGGAGTTGTTTGTGCTCACAGTTTTGCTTTTGAACCCTAAACCATTTGTGTTTCCAAAAGACTTCTGACCGAATAACATTGCTGAGATTTTGTCAGAACTTCCAGACAACTTTTGCAGGTCAACTTAAGAGTATTAATCTCTTTTTCCTTTAGAGATAGGGTCTTGGTGAATTCATCATTAAGACAATCTATCTCAAGATTTTTCACCTGAAGTGATGATTCAAGTTTTTCCAACGAAGTCTTTAGTTGGAGGTTTTCTCGGTGAAATTCTTCACACTTATTCAAGAATTCAAAAATCTCAGTGTCATACTCAAACTCTGAATCAGAATTTGAGTAGGAATAAGTTTCTGCTGTGTGAGCCGAAACTTCATTGCACACGTCGGAAGTATGCAAAATATTGACAACCTGGGATGATTTTTCTTGTATTGAATCATCTGAAGCAAAAACCAGAGAGAGACCTTTCTCACATCTTTTGCTTCTTTTTACAATATCATTGATATTTTGTGTAATCAGTGATTTATCAAAATCCACATGATTGGAATAACATTCATCAGCCCAAGACAAGTTAGAAACTTCGCTTGTGTTGGTCACAGCATTGAGCGCAGATGTTCTGACTGTGTTCTGATCAAGATCAAGTATTTTTAACTTTCTAACAAGAGTATTCCTGGAAAGCGTATCAAGGTTATTTCCTTCAACGATGGCATGTTTCTTAGACTCGTATCTGGCTGGTAATGATCTGAGAATTTTCATCACAATGTCCTTTTCAGGAATAGTCTTACCCAATGCAAAAGATGTAATAACAATTTCAGACACTTTGTGATTAAACTCATCAAATGAATCTTCATCATCCATATGAAGGTTTTCCCAATCATAATTTAGGTTTTGAAGCCTAGCTTCCTTTCACAGGTATTCCCTTCAAATACGGTTTCTAAGATATCCCACGCATCTTTAGACCGAATGCACGTAGTCACATGGTGCTGAAGATTTGGGGTAATGGCATGGATGATGGCATTTAATCCATCATAATTTTGCTTTGCAGCAAAAATCTTGGCAGCATCATATTTACCAATATCCTTTGGAACAGTTACATCGCCTTCTGTAACTTCCGGAGGATCATAGCCATTAACTACATAAACCCATGATTGAAAATCACGCGCTTGAAGAAAGGTACGCATAGCAATTTTCCACCATAAGTAATTCAAGCCATCGAAGACTGGTGGCACGTTTATAGAGATAACACTTCTGTCCATAGAGTTAAATCACTACAAACACAGACTTATGAGGTCTTAAACGTGTTTGCCTGCTCTGATGCCAATTGAAAAAGCGAGGGTACAACAACCACACCCAATATTTCGCTTAGCAATCTGTATGGACAAACTCCAATATAATTCCAAAAGAATCAACTAGACAGTCAGACTCAATCAATGGAAATATATCAAAGAGTTGTATCTGTTTCACAATGTAATCAGCAAATCAAACAGATAGAAATCCGTGAGCCTGATTATTATGTGAAATAACTTGAACGGTACCAAAGACCAATGTTCAAGTGTCAATCAATTTAAATCAACAACCAAAGGTTGGATTATCTAATTGATTGAACTACGCACATCCTGTGATATTTTAATTATATAAACAAATATAATGCGGAAAAGAAATAACACAGACACCAGAAATTTTGTTAATGAGGAAACCGCAAATGCATAAAAACCCCGGGACCTAGTCCATATTTGAACACCACACTATATTAAGCCGCTACAGATACTAGCCTACACCAAGTTAACTTCAGACTGGAATGTAGTTGAGCACTAACCAATCTCACACTGATCAAGGTACGATTGCGCTCCCTACGTCTCTGAATCCCAGCAGGACTCTACGCACTTGATTCCCTTAGCTGATCTCACCCACAACTAAGAGTTGCTACGACCCAAAGCCGAAGACTTGATAAACCAATCTGTCTCATACTGAAAAGTCTATTGTATAGATAAATCTGTCTCCAACAGATAAACCTATGAGTTTTGTTCCGTCTTTTGATAAATCAAGGTGAACAGGAACCAATTGATATACCAGACTTATATTCCCGAAGAATAGCCTAGAAATATCAATCACCTCACAATAATCTTAATCATATGGTAGCGAAACAAGATATTGTGGAATCACAAACGATGAGACGAAGATGTTTGTGACTACTTTTTATCCTGCCTATCAGAGATTAAATCTCGAACCAATCTTAGAGAAGATAGTACTCAATCATGATAGAAAATAACATGATCAGAACACGCAACTACAGAGAAAATAGTTGGGTCTGGCTTCACAATCCCAATGAAGTCTTCAAGTCGTTAACCTACAGGGTTTTGTGAAAAACCTAAGGTTAAAGGAGAATCAACTCTAGTCGCAACTAGTATCACACAAGAGGTGTGGGGATTAGGTTTCACAGTTGCTAGAGTTCTCCTTTATATAGTCTTAAAATCAGGGTTTGCAATCAATGTTTCCTTGGTAACAAAGCATTCAATATTCACCGTTAGATGAAAACCTGATTAGACTCAAGCTAATATCTTTCAACCGTTAGATCGAAGTTATCTTGTTACACACAAATGAAAAGTGACTTCATTTAGATATGTGTAACCGTATCTAAACGTGTACACCTTGTTGGCTCAACAATAGTTAACCGAAGTTAGCCATATGAACACTTTCATATCGACCATATTCATCTTAACCATAACTAGTTCAAATGACTCAAATGAAACTAGTTCTAGAGTTGTTCAATTGTTTATATTCTCATAGAAGTATATAAGACACAATTGAAGCAAAATCGATTTTAATTCACTCGAATCAATTCATGAACACTATATCCACGGTTTGCAAAAGATTGCATTCCTTATTATATAAATGTATTAGTTCATGAACAAACCGATTTTAGAACATACCCAACTCAAGTATGCGAATGGGTACGCATACCTAAGAGGCCAAACTAAGTTTGGGTTCGCCAGTACACGAACTGGTACGCATACCTCCAAACTCAGTAAAGTCCCGGAACTTGAACCTCACTCTAGTACGGACCTTAACTAAACCAATCAGTATGCATACGGGTATGCATACCATGGTTACCAGATTTGGATTACACATATGCAAGTACGCATACTGTGCTTATATCCAATTGTTTTAAACTCTCATTTCAACCATTGAAACATTCTCGGAAGGCGGGAATAGCTGTCTCACACAAACTATTAGCTTCAAAGCAATTTTCAAGTGATCGAATGATCAATACAAAACATTCCGAGTCTACATCAAATGACTGTCTCACACAAATCATGTAAGATGTTACTGGGTGATTTTCACATGATCATCTTTCGACTTTCATCAAGAATATAAGATGAACTTGGTTAAAGCGAAAGCTTACCAACACATATTTCGAGAAATATGTAAGCGAGTTAAACTCATCTCGAAATATCAAATGTGTATAATCGAAGTCTATATAGCTATAAGACTTTTGTCTCAAATAGGAGATAGAGTAGATAGACTTTTGTGTGATAGATGAGTTTAAGTCTCTACATACCTTTTGTTGATGAAGTTCCACAAGCTCCCCTTAGTAGTTCTTCGTCTTCAATCGATGAACGCTGTGAAGTCTAATGCTCAACTACACTTTTTATCCTAATCCGAGACTTAGCTATAAGTAGACTAGAAATCAAGACTTATAGTTTTGGCAACTAAACTTGACAAACAAGCTTGAGATAGCAATGCTTTCGAGTTCGACCGAGCAGTACTCTAACACTAACATGATTTGTTCGTATTTCCTGAAATAAACAATCACAGCGTGCTTTCCATATCTCACAGGCCGTGTTGCCCATCTTCACAATCCAGTCATCTAACAAATTGCTTATTGCATTTGTGAACTAGCTTTTTATCCACTCTGCCACATTGTTACCATATCGATGGATATTTTGGCTTTCTCCTTGTACCGTCAGCCAAATAGCTCTTGAGAAAGTACACTCCAGCAGGATATGTTTTGTTGTTTCCACTCCTTGGTTACACATCTTACAAATATCTCCTTCGTAGTTGAAGACTATGGCTAACCTTTCATTTGATGGAACAATGTCACATATACATTTTCATAATAAATGCTTGACCTTAGGTACGTAAAGTGTCTAAATCCCATTATATTTTCCAGAATCTCGCAGTTACTTCATTATATTGAAGAGCATTACTGTGTTTGATATCCATAAGTTTCCTATGAGATGACTTTACAGACTACTGACCGGTTCTTGTAAGAGTCCGCACGTATGTGTTCACACATCATGGGAATATGGATCTGAAGTATGACCTATGCATTATCTTGAGTAAAAAGGTGTTGTATCAGATGAACTTTCCAAGCCTTAGTGTCTTGATCGATCAAGTCTGAAACTAGAATATAATTGCTTGTTTCTTCAGAGAAGACTGCAGGAAGAGGTGGTGTACCTTTACTGGAATCCCTTTATCTAACCATATATGTATTTTACTGCCATTACCAACAAACCATAAACTGAATTCTCAAATGAAAGACATCATGTTATAGATGCTTTGCCAGGCCCAAGTGGAATTCTTCTTTTTCTTTGCATGCATGGCATTGGTATTTGGAAAATAACACTGCTTCAATGCATGTGCCCATAGTTGTTCTTGTTGATTACATAAATGCCAAAATGTTTTGGCTAGCATGGTTTGATTAAAGCGAGAGAGATCGCGGAAACCCATCCCTCCATTGCATGTTATGGATACCAACCGGGCCAAGAGAGAAGACATACCTTTACCGTCTTTTCTGCCCCACCAAAAATTACGTTGAACTTTCTCTATTTCTTTCACTGTTGTCTTCAGGATTTTGAATACACACATCTGATGTGAAGCCATTGTATTTAGAACATTTTTTACCATCATAGATCTTCCAACTTGGTTTATAAATTTATCGTTCCACCTTGTTAGCCTAGATTTCATGGTGTCAACTAAGCTTGAAAAATAAGATGTTTTTTTCCTATTCATAAATAAAGGTATACCCAAATACCTCTCATCCAGTTACATTTTCTTCATTCTGAGTCTTCTTAACAATATCCTGCAATGACGCGAATGTAGATGTTTTGAGAAGAATACTGCATATTTCTGGAAGTTAATTTGTTGATCCGAGACTGCACTGAATTTGTTGATAACTTCGAGCAGATTGTTTGCACTATGGATATCAGCCTTTGCAAATAACAATCAATCGTCTGCAAACAAAAGGTGTGTAACTTGTGGTGCATTTCTAGATATTTTGATACCTTGTATTTTATTTTATTTTGTTCAGCCTTTGCTAAAGCTCTTTTGAGAACCTCCATTGTGATAAAAAATAAATACGGTGACAATGGGTCACCCTGACGAATTCCCCTTGATGGTTTGAATGATTTGCACGGTGATCCATTGAGTAGTATTTGTATTTCTGTTGTACTAACACATTCATGAACCAGCTGACGCCATTTGTTGCCAAATCCCAGTTTTTCCATCACCTTGTCAAGGAAGCTCCATTCCACACGATCAAAGGCTTTGCTCATATCCATTTTTAAAGCCATAAAACCTTTTTTAGTTTTTTTCTTCTTCATGCAGTATATTAGTTCTTGGGCAAGAGTAATATTGTCACCAATTTGTCATCCTGGAACGTATGTTGTCAGCATAGAAGATATGATCTTCTCTAGGTGCTGCTTTAATCGTGTTGCCATGATCTTCATGATTAGCTTGTAGGTTGTATTGCATAAAACAATTGGACGATATTCACTAGGTGTATGAGGTAGTTTTGTTTTTGGTATCAAACACAGGTTCGTCTTGTTAATTCTTCTTAGCATCCTCCCTGACACAAAAAAAAAAACTTTGAATTATCTTTATAACATCTTCCTTGACAACTCCCCATTGAGTTTGAAAGAAAACCGATGGAAAGCCATATGGACCCAGTGCTTTCTACGGCTTTATGCTTTTGAGTGCTTGAACAATTTCAGTTTCATCTGGTACCTTTTGAGAGCCGCATTATCCACATAATACATGTAGGCAGTAAACTTAGAAAGTCATCATCGTCAACTGGTTCAGAAGTAGTCATTATTCCTTGAAAATGATTGTTAAGGAGATTTTCCAGATCAGCTCTTCCACTGCACCAGCTACCATTTGGTTTTTGTAGAGACTCAATTATGTTTTGTTAGAGCATAGCTCGATTGAATTCACCAAGCGTTGGTATGTCAAGTTTGGTTGTCATATTTTAGTATCAAAAATCGTCTAGAGTCGCTTGATTAAATACTAGAGTCAACTTCGTTTATGTTAGACTAGAAAGTCTAGGAATGTTGAGACATACAAGTATTACTCCGAAGACCTAAATAATGCGAAGAAGTAACGAACTACAACAACGACATCATCCTTCCTCTTGAGGTTAGTAATATTGACTTGAACTGTTTCATTCCTAACGTATCTTTCAAGTCGTGCTATATTGAAAATATATCTGCGAAGCTGTATATACTGCACATATTGTATAATACTCTAGTTATATGACATGATCATAATAGTATGATCATAGTATTAAGGAATTAGACTACGAAGTATAACGCTTATCTTTTGAACTTCATAGATATGACATCGACATAATCTTGTATATAATGTTATGATTATATGAATGGGTTATGGTGAAGATTTCATCATAGGAAACAATGTTTTAAACAAATGTTTACATTTTTTTAAAGGAAGTACATTCATGAACTTGTTTCGTGAATCAAAAGGGAAATCAATAGGCTTATTGGTCTGGCTATCCATTGCATATCTTTGGATGACCAATATGTGTGAGTTGGTAGAACCGATCTTAACTCTGGTTATGTATCTTGGTATAACTAATCACAATGCCTGACTTATGATTTGGTATGACAGGTCCTGGTAATTGGTAACTGGTATAACTGGTCCTTGTAATTGTTGTGACCGATGCTAGTAATTGGTGTGACCGATCATAAGTGTTGTGTGACCGATCCCTGTAATTGGTGTAACTGGTCCTGGTAACTGGTGTGACCGATCACAAGTAGATACCATGTGTAGATGGAACCGATCCTTGTAACTGGTGTAACCGATCCCAGTGACTGGTGTGACCGATCACAAGTAGTTCCATAATTAGGTATAACCGATCCTAGTGATTGGTAGAACCGTTTGAACCCATGTATGTGACTTGGAAGGACCGATCACAACTAACCATTGTGACTTGGTATGATTAATCACATAGTAGTCTTGGAATACAATCAAACCAATTCTAAACTTGTTTGGAAATGTGGTATAACCGATTCCATGAAAGAAAATCCATGTAAATATGAAATAAGGATTTGCAGTGAAAAGATGTCAACATACTTTGAACACGAGCAGTAACTCTTATCATTTATTGTTCAAAGATATTCCTTGGTACTCAAGGTGATCCTGTGCCTAAATAAATTAAGAATCTTTTAATTAAGGTTTTTGGTTTTATATGCTTTAATTACCAGCAATTAATGCATAGCTCCAGAGAATAAAAATTAGTAATCTGCATTTACTAATTGAAGATTTTCTATTGAGAGATTCCAGAAATATTGGAAAAACATTTATTGGAATTAGGAAAACCGAATTTGGCATTCATTGCATATATCTTGAGAATATTTTCGGTTTTGGAAATTCCTTGATGTCCAAACATCCTTGGTCTATAATTACCTAAGTTTGAATTTCTAGCAAACTATCCTAAGAGCCAGGCAAACTTCATTTCTTGTTGTTTCTGGTGGAGCCGTCTATTCAGAGAGGAAAGTATCCTAATTAGGTGAAATCTCTTACGACCGCTCGTTTAAAGACTTCCGTGGGATCAAGAAGCTCTACGAGTACCGTTGGTGGGAAACTAGATAATTGCAGTGTTATTAGTTTTCGATTGACTAACAGTTGTTGAAACTTTGATTGCACCTAGTTTGTTTATTTTCGAGAATCTTCTCTTCTGATATAAGATTCACTCAAACTGGATCGAAGTATCGACGGGATCTTTAGAACTGTTGTTATATCTAAAGACATCTTGTGATAATCCATTGTTAACAAACTATGTTCTATGCGTGATTGATCACAAGAGAATCAAGTGGTGCTGTGCAGGTATTATTGGAGATTTAAGAAGATTTGAAGATGAAGAAGATTTCTTATTGGTTTTCGTATCTTTGTGTGTGCATAAACCTTGATCGGCTGGGATCCAACTAGAATCAGATTTTTTCGATTGATTAGTTGCGTGAGATCGGCATCGCTTTATAGTTTCTCTTTAAGATTTATACTGATTGATTGCGAATCTAAACTTGACTACTTTGGTAGTTATTGGATAGATTGATCTAACCAGGCAAAGGAGTTTATTAGATTAAACGGAAGAGTCATTGCGTATGACTTAAGATATCTTTATCTTAAAGAATCAATAGAGTTGTTACCAAACAGATTCGTTGTATTCGCTGTTTGGAATACAATCCAAAGGAATTGTACCAGTGTGTGACTCATCGAAGTCGGAAGCGCAAGGATACTCAGGAAACTAGGGGTAGTTGCTTGGTCTCAACTATACGAAGTTGGTGTTAGATTTTGTATAGCGGCTTAATTATGAGAGTAATCAATTATGGACTAGGTCCCGGGGTTTTTCTTCATTTGCAGTTTCCTCGTTAACAAAATCTTGTTGTGGGATTTACTTTAGTTTTACGCAATTATATTTTTTTATATAATTTAAAGTAAATACACATTTACATTAACTCCGATATACTTGATAGTGATCCTATAGAGTTTGGTTAAGTCCGAACCTATTATCAAGTATCACACTTTGGTTGTCGTATTGTCTCGATCTCGTATCCATAGACGACCACACAAAGTGTGAATACCGAAGTTGTTGTATTGTCTCGACTTTGTCCGTAAACGATCACACTTGGTAAGAGGACTTATAGGTTGAAACAAAAAGATTGTGGTGTATTTAAGTACCCTCGTCTTTTCATCCACCTTCACTATCTGATACACCCCCTCACCCAATTTATCTGTCAATTAAATACAATCAATCACTCAATCTCAATTTCTTGGGAAATCTGAACCATGGGAGTCAAGGAAAAACAACCATAGAAACAAACAACGAAAGCAAAAAAACATATCCATCACCCTGTTTGTTTTAAAATTGGATATCTTCTATCAAAAATCAAAAGTCAAGACCCCAATCAGAGACCACCACCATCATCAATCCTAATCACAATCAATTACCCAGAAGGAAGTGCGAAAGGAAAGATTCATTTGAAGCTGCAAACGGTGACTCAGTGAGCTGGTTGAAACCGGATCAATATTGCTCTGATGCAATGAGCCTGAATTACTGGATAATAGCCTTATCAACACATATCTACAGCGTTGAGCTCTCCAACGTTCCCGACGAAGCTAACAACGACAAAATCACCAAAACATATTGCTGTCTGAGCTGTTCTGCATCAACTCGGTTCCAAACTGCTTCGAGACATGGCTTCTAGCAGATGAAAATCAAGGGCACAATGATAATTAAGCCGATAGAGTCTAAGGGCACAAAAGTAAAAACAGGTGGAGTAATTATGTGTGGGGAAAATTCTGTTTTTTGTCAGGAGGATAAATCGGAAAGAGATAACGATAATACCTTACGCAAAGGCATATCTTCCTGGTTGGAAATCAGGGGCATAATGGAAATTAGCTTGATGGAGCCCAAGGATACAAAGATAAAAACACTTGGTTTAATGATGGGTGAGGCAAAATCTGTGCATCGCCAGTGGGATAAAGACGAAAAGAAAAACGATGTCAGGCTGCACAAAAGTTCTCATCTTGGGAAATGTTGTCTTTTTCTTTTCATGAATAAATGTGCTGAAGTAATTAGTTTAGGAATAGTTTTAGGGAAGTTTAAATGCTTTAGTTGCTTTGTGTTTGTTTTACTTGCTAGGTCCATTTACATGTTTGCAACGATCTGTACTTGTAACTCTGAAAGTCTAGTTTTAGGTGAGGATATCAATCACCCTGCAGGTTTAAGACCCATCTGACTACGACGACGCTTCTACATTAGCTTGCTTCCACAACAACCTGTACATATGCCGCCCTCAGCTTCAGTACCAAGTGAACCCTCTCTTAGCGGCGATTTTCTCCGACGAGCACTTTGTTTACCAACTAGGGATGACGACTGCGAGGAAATTTGGAGTGGTTATCTCCGGCGGGTACTTCATTTACCAACTAGTGATGGCAAAATTTAGAACTGTTGCTCTCCAAAAATTGTGGGCTACTCTTCTGGGTAGTCTTTTAAGATGAACTAATAACCTTAGCCTTCGCCTTTTACCACTCTCGAAGTAGATTGTTTCACCGCATCTCCAACAAGCAGCTGACACAGAAAATAAGAAGAAAATGGGTGTGCCATACAACTGAGCAGTCTCACATCACCGACAAATTAGAGTATCTCCTAATCACATTGTCCAACATGTTATTATGTAAATCATGTCAGATAAGTGTGAAAACCGCCGAAGGCCTCTAACCAAAAAATGGATATCACCCAACGACATTCTTTACATCTTAGGTTTTTAGAAGTTAAGACCCATTATGGTATTCTAAATATGTAAGTTCGATTTAAAAAAAAAAAAAAAAAAAAAAAAAAAGACACGGCGGACTAGTAAACACTATCTAGAGTAGAGATTGCTAGGAACATCAAGAGCGTTCAAAGGGTAACCTCCTCCGGCTGCCTTGGCATTGGCTAGAAATATAGGTCTCCCTTGTATAGAAAAATCTAAAAAAAAGACCATACCTGCCGTATGTCTAGTTTCTTTCAGTTTTCTTTTCACTTTATGACGTCTTAGAATGGGGCAATGCCCCCCAGCCTCCAGAAAACCAAAATAAAACCAAATACTAAACCCGTATCCATATGTTTACATTAGGCAAATCCGCCCACTCTTTTTATTTGTTGGCGGGTCATTCTTCTTCTGATGAAGAAATTGAAAAGAATGGAGAAAATTTGAAATCTTTTTATAATTTAATGGAGAATCAAATGTGTTTTGATTGCCTGGAAAGGCAAATTCAAAGAGATTTCTCAGAGAAATTGATGTTTTGTTATGGAATCTCTGATTCATCATCACTTCTTCCTTTTGGATTTAGGGCACTTATTCAGGTAAACTACTCATTCAATCTCCCAATGTCACTGTCATTTCAATTTCGTTTCTTATAAGGTGTAAAATTGCAGGTTCCGGCTTCTAGTAAAGAAGCTCCTTGTCAGCTTATACTAGTTTCTTTACCAAATCATCAAGATCATTGCTTAGAACAATATATGTAAGTAAAAATCCGAACTTTATTATAAAACCCTCATTCAATTTTTTTTCCGGCGAGTCATAAACGAGTCAAGCAGCCTAATAGAAGTGCACTGAGACTCGGATCAAGTCATAACCGAGGCAGCTTACACAATATCAAACGCATTGTGACCAGAGCGAGTCACAACTGAGTTAGACCACTAAATTGCACTGTGACTGACTCGCTCTGAGACCAAACGGAGTTAGACCATTTACATTGTAGAAGACTGAGACTTGGTTATGGCTCGCTACGAGTTACGGCTGAGTTAGAGCACTGTAGAACACCGGGACCTTTTTGTTTAGTGATTAATAAAGACTTAAATTGTTTCAATGTCTTTCAGTGATTCGTATTTCTTAGAAAATGATGAAGACAATAACATACATAGGAATTCTGATGTTAATGTGGAAGTTCTCGGGAACGAATATGAATGCGACACGAGGAGTTCGAAGGGTGGGGTAGAATGCAATGGTTCTTGTCTTAGCTATTCGAGTAAATTTTCGTGTTTAAGGACAATTACTGCATTGGCACCAGTAGCTGTTGTGGGTACCGGTTCGTTCTCTACTATTGAAGACATTTGTCAGAGATATGGGTCTTTGGAAGGTAACATATTGGACTCCCTTAATTTACTCATTGAAGGAAAACCGACTGGCCGAGATGGTGTAAATTTTCTTAGTTTGGTTGGGATGCCAAGTTTTGATGAAAACCGTATTCCTGGTTGTGTGAGACATCCGAATATGATCCCTGTGCTAGGAATGTTGAAAACACCTGGTTGTGTTAATTTATTGCTTCCTAAAACTCCTTATACGTTGGAAAATATTTTGCACTACAGCCCACATGCGTTGAAGTCTGAGTGGCATACTAGGTTTTTAATTTATCAAATACTCTCTGCACTAGCTTACATTCACGGTTTAGGCGTTGCTCATGGTGATATATGTCCTTCCAGTATATTTTTGAACAGTTCATGTTGGTCCTATCTGAGCATGTGGGATAAGCCTCGGTTACAAGGTACATCGGGCGCTACAAGTATACAAGAACCATCTACAGTTTCTCCTTGTTGTGCTGAGGATTGCCCTTGTCCAGATCTCTATGCTGATTTGAAGCTGACATCAGATGCAGACTGGCAGTCAGATTTCAAAAGGTGGTGGAGTGGCAGGCTGAGTAACTATGAGTACTTACTTATCTTGAATAGGTTAGCTGGAAGGAGGTGGGGAGATCACACGTTTCACACGGTTATGCCTTGGGTAATAGATTTCAGTGTGAAACCCAATGAGAGTTCTGATGCAGGTTGGCGGGATTTAGGGAGGAGCAAGTGGCGATTAGCAAAAGGTGATGAGCAGTTAGATTTCACTTATTCGACATCTGAGATGCCGCATCATGTTTCAGATGAATGTCTTTCCGAGCTTGCTGTCTGTAGTTACAAGGCAAGGAGATTGCCTTTAAGTGTATTGCGTACAGCCGTTCGTTCTGTCTATGAGCCCAACGAGTATCCATCGAATATGCAAAGACTGTACCAATGGACTCCAGATGAGTGTATTCCAGAATTCTACAGTGATCCTCGTATTTTCACTTCTCTTCATTCAGGTATGATTGATCTGGCCGTGCCTTCATGGGCAAATGGTCCTGGTGAATTTATCAAATTGCATCGAGAGGCATTAGAGAGCAGTAGGGTATCAAGGCAGATCCATCATTGGATCGATATCACCTTTGGTTACAAGATGTCAGGTCAAGCAGCTGTTACTGCGAAGAACGTCATGCTGCCATCATCTGACCCCATGATGCCAAGGTCAACAGGACGACGCCAGCTCTTCAATCGACCACACCCGATGCGGAAAATGAATAAACTTGAGTATGAGAAGCCACTCCTTCTGGAAACAGCTTATTTGCAGGATTTGGAGGCTGCAGCATCATTTTCTCAACATGAAAGCTATTTGAGTCCAATTTATCACAGCCATCATGGAACTAGTATGGGCGATGCCCTATCTGCAGAGGAACCAGAAGGTGAGAACTATAAGATTGAGACATCTAAGGTATCAGCCTGTAGCAACAATTTTGTAGAGTCGTCAAATATCGATTTAAACACACTCCTTGAGTATTTTGAGGAGGATGACAGTGGTTCCATGGGATTTCAAGAGTTATTGCTTTGGAGGAAGAAGACGACTTCTTTGGGTCCACGATCTAAAGATGTTGCAGATGATATATTCTCTATTGGGTGCGTGATAGCAGAACTTTATTTGAAAAAGCCACTTTTTGACCCAACCTCATTGGTTGCATACTTGGAGAGTGGTGTTTTACCTGGATTGATGCAGGAAATCCCTCCTCACACTGCATTACTTGTTGACGCATGTATACAGAGAGATTGGAAGAGGTAATGATTTTCGAGTCTTAATATTCGCTACTTGGTAAATAGTTTCAATAAAATTTGTACTGGCTTTTGGGAAATGCCAGCATGTTAATTATTTCTGCTGTGTTTTACTTATCTGCAATTTCTTGAGATGTTAGTGTTATTCATCTGCTCTTTTCTCAATTTTTAGGAGGCCCTCGGCAAAGTGCATTCTGGAATCACCTTACTTTTCCTCAGCAATGAAGTCATCCTATTTGTTTCTTGCTCCACTTCACCTTTTAGTGGAAGGCGGGTCCCATCTACTGTATGCCGCGAAATTGGCAAGAAAAGGAGCTTTGAAAGCAATGGGACTTTTTGCTGCTGAAATGTGTGCTCCCTATTGCTTACCGCTTGTTCTAACTTCTTTGTCCAATGCTGGTGCCGAGTCAGCATTTATGTTGTTGAAAGAGTTCTTAAAGTGCTTGAAACCTCAGGCGATAAAGACGCTAATGGTGCCCACCATTCAGAAAATTATACAGGTTACTGGTGAAATTAGTTATCAGGTCTATAGCTTGCACTTTTCGACATTCCTTTATTAAGTCGCTAAGAAATTTATTTCAGGCTGCAGACTATTCGCATTTAAAGGTATCTCTCCTCCAAGACTCATTTGTGCGAGAAGTGTGGAACCGGATTGGTAAACAAGCATACCTGGAGACATTACATCCATTAGTAATAGGAAATTTATCTGTTTCACCACATAAGAACTCGTCGTCTGCTGCTTCTGTGCTGCTGATTGGCTCTAGCGAAGAGCTCGGGGTACCTGTTACTGTTCATCAGGTAATGATTTTTGTTCTTGATGTTGATTCGGAAGGAGTACCGGTAACAATAGTTAATCTTCTAAGGAAGAATAAAGAAGCAAAATGTGCTGATGAATACTATTCATAACCTTATTAGGATTTCAGTCATGGTGTACTAACATCTGATCCTTGATCCAGACTATACTGCCTCTAATTCAGTGTTTTGGGAAAGGGCTGTGTGCTGATGGAATTGATGTCCTGGTTAGAATTGGTAACTTCTGCTAGTAGACTGTGATTTTGTCACCCTGATATAATAGTTATTTCCAACTTGTAATCTAATATTTTCGTGCTTTTCCAGGTGGGCTTTTGGGAGAGAACTTTGTTGTTGGACACCTCATACCGTTACTGAAGAATGTTATTCTTTCCTGTATCAATGTTTCAAGTAAAGATAAACCTGAGCCTATGCAGAACTGGAACGCTTTAGCCCTTATTGATAGTCTAGTCGCTTTAGATGGCCTGGTTGCAATTTTGCCGATAAATGTTGTTGTTGAGGAGCTTGTTCGAGTACATATTCATCTTCCTTTTTCAATTATTCTCCTTCCTTTCTTTAATATCAGACTGTGCTGGTTCAACATTTCTAATTTCTCTGTGACTGATTGTGTTCAACTATTTATAGGACGGAAAATGCCTCCAGGTTAAGGTTCTTAAGCAATCTCATTTGGACCTACCGGTGCTTCAGGTATTTAAAATTCCTCATATAGTTTTATGTTTTTTATCGTCAACATGGATATGCTCAGGCATTTCAGTAATGCTTTTTTCCCTATGTTTGCTAGATTGCCGCTACAACACTCATTGACGTTTGTCAACGGATTGGGACAGAGCTTACCACTTCACATATTCTTCCTCAACTGAAAGAGCTATTTGATGAACTTGCATTTTCTCAGGGAACTGTAGTTGGTTCTAGTTCTCAATTTAGAAGTTTGAAGGTGTCCAAATCAAAACTAGATGAAAATGTTCAAATGGAAAGCCGTATGGATCTTGTGTGGGTGCTACCATAGTCAAGTTCATTCACTCTGTACCATTTCGTAGAAATAAATACTACGACTTCATTGGTTCAATCTGATAATGTGTGAATCCGTTGGACTATATGCAGGTTACTTCTTTATCCTACCCTTGCTTCTCTTCTTGGTATAGAGAAACTTCGTCAGTGCTGTGCTACGTGGTTGCTTCTTGAGCAATTTCTTCAACGTTCTCATAACTGGAAGGTATGGGTAATACTCTATGCTGGGTATAGTATGCTGAACAATGAAAAAGACTGCGTATTCCCTTTATTTCCGTACTTCATTTTTTTGATCCTATTGTGATTCAGTGGGAATATACAGGGGAAGCATCTAAAAGTGGCGCCGAAAATATAAATGCTCAAAGGTCGCTTTTCAGCAAGATTCCATCATCTGACTATAGTCCAGCTAAACTACTGCTCAATGGGGTTGGATGGTCAATTCCACAATCACAGGCGGTTAGAGGTCCCAAGAACTCGACGAGTAATAAACTATTGGATGATACTCAGCGCGGTTCATTAGTCAGACCAATAGCTGCATCAAATCTTGGAAACCGCGAACCTTGGTTCTGGTTCCCTAGTCCGGCTGCTAGTTGGGATGGACCTGATTTTCTTGGTCGCATTGGCGGACTAAAAGATGAGCTCCCATGGAAAATAAGGGCATCTATTATGTACTCTGTACGTGCACATCCTGGAGCTTTGAGATCTTTGGCTGTTTGCCATGATGAAAGTACAGTTTTCACAGGAGGGGTTGGTCCGGGGTTCAAAGGGACAGTTCAGAAGTGGGAATTATCAAGAGTGGATTGTGTGGCTGGTTATTATGGTCATGAGGAGGTTTGTCTTTTGACATCAGATCTTTGCCAGTTTTTTGATGGATATCATTGAATATTTTTTATTTATTTATCTTAGTTCTATTTTGTAAGATCCTCTTTATGGAACATTTCCTGATCATCCTAGATTGTTTTATTTGTCAATTTACTGAAATTTCTATTTTTCAATTTTCAGGTTGTCAATGACATTTGTGTTCTTTCTTCTAGTGGAAGGATAGCATCTTGCGATGGAACCATACATGTATGGAATTGTCAAACTGGAAAGCGGATCAGTGCATATGCTGAACCGTCCGCAAATTCTTCACACCTTATGAGCTCTTCATCCACGGCTTCAAAGACTAATTTAGACCATAATAATATGCTTACCTCCAGTACCGTATCAGGAGGAATTTTTTCTAGTGGATTTGGTTCGAGTTTGTACACCTGCATGCATCATTTGGAATTTGCTGACAAACTTGTTGCTGGTACTGGGAATGGTTCACTGAGGTAATTGTAAAGATACTTTGGTTTCACGTTTGATCAAAACAGAAGACCAGAAACATTCTAGTGCATTGATGACCCCTAACTCGTGTTTTACGCGCTTTGCAGGTTCATTGACGTTGCTCGTGATCAGAAGCTTCATCTTTGGAGGAGTGAATCAGTTGAATCCTCTTTCCCTTCTCTCGTTTCTGCAATTTGTTCATGTGGGTCTGACAGAACACTAGCCGATAAAGCTGGTATATCACCTTCTTGGGTTGTTGCTGGGCTTAGTTCAGGTCATTGCAGGCTGCTTGATGCAAGAAGTGGAGGTGTTATTGCTTACTGGCGGGCTCATGAAGGATATATCACCAAGGTAATTGCAACTTTCCTAGCACATTCCGTACTTACTTTTGAAGTACATATTGATTTATCTTTTCGTATCTACAGTTGGCTTCACCAGAGGACCATCTAGTTGTTTCGAGCTCTCTTGATAAGACTTTGAGAGTTTGGGACCTCAGAAGGTACTTCCACTAAGCTGTATGATTATTTTCAGAACCTCATTCACTACTTGAACCGGTTTTGATTGAAACCTTATTTCGTAACGGCTTTCTTCTTTTCAGGAACTGGCCATCCCAGTCTAATGTTTTTAGAGGCCACTCGGATGGTGTCTCAGGCTTCTCTGTCTGGGGTCAAGATATTATTTCAATCAGTCGGAATAAGATTGGTCTTTCCTCCTTGTCTAGATCAGGGAATGATGTAAGCAAACAAATCACTTTTCCTGGATTTTTTGCCTTACATCTGTTGTCCAAGCTCTCTTTTGATTGCGTTCTGAACTTTTTTAGTCTAGACTCTGCATTACTTCTAATTACTGAAATTCTTCATGGAATGTGGCAGAGTGGAGAAGGGCATGTTTCGTCGCAGAACTTGTTTATGATGGATCGTGGGGTGAGAAACTTGTCGGTACTATCTAGTATAAGCATTCTCCCTTTCTCTAGACTGTTTCTTGTGGGAACTGAAGATGGTTATCTCAAGATATGTAGTTAGATTCCATTGTTGCTTCATTTACAGACATTTGATGCTGTAAAAAATAGTGTATTTATGTATACATAATTCGTGGTAAAAAACTAGAATGAATCAATCAACAGAATATAAAATTTCTTTACAATTTTCAGTTTCTCAGATCGAATATACCATATGGATAACTAAACAATGGTCAGTTTCCCCTTCCACCACATTATTACATTAAGCCTTGGTAGTATCCTTTAGGCCTATCACCGTAACCGTGATTCTGAATGCACATGAATCATCAACTAGGTAGCCAAATTCTGGGTCTTCAAGTCTATTGAGTGAGATGAAATTGGGTGTTCCCCGAGTCGTCTGCGAAGCACTGAACCAACTTTGAGCTGCAACAGGAAAACCAGATATGATCAGAATACTCCGACAGCGTAAATGCAAACAATATTCATCTTCTTGTGAGTATTAGTTTTCTGTTATCTGGTCTGAATCCTTACCTCTCTTGAAAGTTTCTTTTCGGCCTGCAATGCAAAAACTGTAGTCTACATATACTTGCTTGTCAGGAGAAAGACTACTTGAGTTAGTCAGTTGTATGAACATAGAGACACTTTTGTTCGCTTGAGCATTGCCCTTGGGATATATTATAACCTTCCTGCAACAAAAAAACAGAAGATGGCAAGTTTTTAATAGCACAGAGCTAGCCGATGAATGGAAGATTGAAAAGATGATATGGGAATAATTACGTTACCATTCCAGTATGTTAACAGTGATTCGCTCCAAGCGGGGGACACTGCTCCTCTTTGAGAACTGGTCGAGCTTGTAAGTTACTGTTTTGCTGTTTTCCGGTGTTCTGGGTTCCTGTATCCTCGAAAAAGAATCCGTTCTTTCGGTTTTCTTAATAACGAAAATTTCAGCTCCGATTGTAAAAGTATCTTCAAAAAGATAAAGCTTTCGAAATTTCTTAAGACTGATGAAGCGAGCAAAACCTTGTTCTTTATTATTCACATTGAAACTTGTCTCATAGTTGTCTACACCAAGAATGCAAAAGCTCAAGTGTAAGTTGAAAAACACTATCAGAAAGAAAAAAAATCATTCGAGACGGAAAAAACCACGTTACATTTTACCTTGAACTAAGTAATGTTTCTTAGAATGATTGAATAAGAACAATCTGAAGTCGACCTTAACATCCCAATCAGCACCAAGCTTATCTGTATCTGTTATTAACAAGTAGATTGAAAAATAACCTTTTCCACCTTCTTTCTTTCCTTTCGGGTAGTAACACAACTGCCTGCACATTAAAATCGCCGAATCAGTAAACTGACACAAAGTGCCTGCACTCAAACACAATTTGCATCCCGGACCATCAAGCGCAAAAGTATACTGACACGAATTAGTAAACTGACACAATGTGCCTGCACTTGGACACAATTTGCATCCCGACCGAAACCAAGCGCAGAAGTATACTGACACGAATTAGTAAACTAAACGTTGCATCTCGCTGTAAAGAACGCTAAACAAATACACATAACAGAAAATGTTGAATATGAAAACGCAACAATGTTGTTATCGCACTTAAAACACAGTGCATGTAAAAAGCACTTAAATCGAAGACGGTGTCATTGAGATCCTTAAGGTTCTCTACATTAGCATAGATTAATTAAGGTATAATTATGGAGTGATTAAGAATAACATACCATGTATATCCAGTTTCCTTTTCTCCAAAAGAAGGAGATTTACATCTTTCATATTCTGAGATCGTCGAATAAGATTGGATCTTGAAGGCATAATTTGTTGGTGGGTTTTGTCTAATGCGTCTGATTGGCGATGGAGCTATGCAACTTTGTATTGCAGTAGAACAAAGCATGGGTTTATATGACTTGCTGGTTGAAATCACATCTAATAAATTCATCTTCTTCTCTTTAATGAATTCAGACAATTTTTCCATCTCTTTAATTCTCTTACACAATCAATCAATCAATCAATGTTTGTACTTAGAAGTGGGAAATTTAAGATCCACATCCATGGTCTGATATCTTAAGATCTCACTAATACCAAAAATAACTTGCCTAAATTAAGAAAATACCGAGTATATGTTCTTGTTCTCATGGGACCAAAATAAAATAAAAGGCGGCAATAGCCATGTCCCGTAAAATGCATGGGACACGGCTACATAAAGACGTTAAAACATAGGCTTTGGCTCATAATTTCCAAGATTCAAGAACACCAAGAAACTCCAACAACTCAAAATTCTTCATTCCAAAGTGCAAGTATTCTACATTATAATTCTACTACAGTGACATCCCAAACTCTACTACGTGTGCTTTGATTGGAAAAGAAGGTGCCTCTACAAATTCTAAAAGTTTAAAGTAATTCTACAATATTACGAGGGCAATTTCGGGAACTTCACGAAGAGAAGTAGTAATAAAACATTCTCACCCCCCTCTGAAATCCAGCATACAGCAGAGAAAAGAAACAAGTCCCGGAAACCCTAGTCAGTCAGTCAGGCCGGCCATCTTCAATTTCAGACCCCGTCGGGTGAAAATCGGCTCTATCCATGTTCAATTTTTTCTTTACAATAGGCAATAGCATTGCCTTAAGTTTTCAGATCCATATTTCTCATTTTTTGTTCTCCCCCCAACTTAAAACCCTAATTCTCATTTATTATTTTTCCCTTGAATCAAAACCCTAAATAGAGAGTAAGAAGACATACACTAAGGTGGTAGTCATGGATTCAAGATGGAGTATTGGTTTTGTTGTATGGAATTCTGGTGGATGGAGGAAGGGAACACAAAGACAATTACAGCATTATGATGTTTACTCTCACAACTTATTAGTACCTGATCAGGCAACCAAATTTCAGATGGCATGGATGGTAAGTTTATTTTATTTTAGGGGTTATTATCAGTTAGTAAATTGTGTTCTAGGTTGTTGGTCTTAAATTTGATGTCCTAAGGTGCTTCTTTTTGGGTGTTATTTGGATTCTATGGGTGTCGGCCAGGTTTGTGCAGTTGAGGAATATGTTAGGGCGGATAGATTGTTCGTTTGTCGAAAAATTTGGTTACTATTGGAGAGACCAAATTCGATTGTTTAGGGAGTTCCATAGCTGTTGTGTGCTTTTTACTTGTGTTACTATGGCATGGATTGTTATTATACAGACCTGATTCATGTTAGAGTTTTTGCCCTTTTGATTGAGTCATAGACTTACAGTGGGATATGCCTGGGATACCGGAGACTAAAGAAATGCCTGGACTAAACACTACAGTCAAGGAGGATTTGCTTACTATTTATCTAGAAATGTATGGACTTAGTTCAAACATATCCTATTTCATCTTTTAACCTCTAGTACTCACTCTCCTATTATTTGGTTAGTGTCACACTGAAGCTATGTTAATTACGATGAAACATCTTCAACAATCTGATGGGAGGTACACTATTGTTTGTCTCATGGACTGGAATTATGTATGTGAAAGCCATGTTGTGTGACTTTAATGGGTTGATCTAGATAATAGTCTGTATTTTCATATTTTGTTCAAAGGTTAATAACTTTATTTCATCTATATTTGCAGTTTTATGCCCTTAGTTACTAGGAAAGTGAAAAGGCATCACGAATCTCACTGAAATTTGCGCTCCTCAGCAAGATTCGTGACGGGAGCGCGCTCCTAACACGCGAGGAACGTTTCTCATAAATGACCACAATTTCCAAGTTTAAAGTCTACAGTTCCCAAGTCTTTTGGTATTAATACCAAAACAAACTTGACTCTTAATCACTCAAGAAAGACCTAGAAGCCAATCAGACATCAATCTAACTCTATAAAACCCATTCCATTATTCAATACCAGCAGGGAAATTTTTTTTCTGTCTCTTCATTTTCTTCTCTACAAAAAGATAATATTCTGTGTCTTGATTTCTTCTCTTCTTTTCTGCCATGGATGGTTCTGTAAGACCAGTTATTAACTTAGAAGAGGAAGTTGATGATGGTGACCAGGTTGAAGAACCATCTTCTACTCCTCTTTGGAAATATGTCACAAAAGTTAGGAAGGAAGATGGTGGTAAAGGAGGTGGTGGAGGACAGAAGTTTGTATGTAGGGTGGATCCTTATGTAGGATCTTATACAAGGGTTCGTCAGCACTTGATTGGTGTTATACCAGGGAATAAAAATCAGGGTATATCATTATGTACTAAAGTTACAAAAGATACGAGGGAGATGTTAAAACAAGAAGAAAGTAGTATTATATTAATATTAAGTAAATCTTGATGTTATTTGCTTGGCTTTTTTCTTTTGCTATTTACAAATTTGGAAAATTAGTAGTAGAACTAATATATCTAAGAAATCTAATTTACGCTCCTGAAACGCTCCTCGAACTTCATTTTTGAAAATTTTACGAATCTCGAATCCGTTCTCGATTTTGTTCCTGACCGTGCTCCCGCTCCTGGTAACTAAGTTTATGCCTATTCATACTGGTGCAGAGAAGGACATCCGATTTGTATCTTGCGCGGGTATGACTTGAGTTACTATGAGTATCAATTATCCTATTCGTATTTCTTTTCTATTTTTGTTATATGAGAGGAGGCGTGTTATGTTTCAGCTTCCATATCTTCTTTGTTGAATAACTGGAGTGGGATGGATATGGAGAAAGCTGAGGAATATATCGTGAACTGTCAGGTTTGTGTATATGATTAAATTTCTTCTGAAATGTGGGTTCTGGCGGTGCTACTTTTAACAAATTTCTACTGCAGTACTTCCACTCAGTGCATAATACTTACTACAAGGTCTTTTTTGTGCAGTTATATGATGGGGGATTTTGGTTGGTACCTGGATTAGAATCTCATGGTAGGTAGATATTGCAAAGTTTTGCAGCTGCGTGATTCATTATTAGCCATGCTTTCCTTGGTTTGATCCAATATCTGCCGTGTCTCTCTTTTCCGTTCCCATTCAAAATTTCATAGCTTTTTTATCTCTTATGATACTTGGCATCAAAACTTGTTTAATGATGCAGGACGACATACTGTGCAGTTGCAGCTCCACGTTTGATGGGATTTATTGAAGATGACGTTTTGTCCATAGGGACAACATCTTCTGTTATCGATGTGCAATCATTGTTGGAATGGTGCTTGCAGGTTGCATTTTCTGTTTGATATCAGTACTAGTAAAAATACTTTTACATCAGATGTGTCTTTGAGCTCTAATAAATAGTGAAAGCTAACTCCCTTCGCATATCATTCTGCAGAGGCAAGCAATTGATGGTGGATTCCAAGGCCGAGCAAACAAGGCGACTGACACGTGTTATGCATCTTGGTAACACTCTTACACTACTGAGTTAAGTTGGTATCATTGCATGTCTTTTGACTTGACAAGTGTCATATATGTTTGCACAGGATTGGTGGCATACTGAGAGTCTTGGGGGATCAGAACTTCTATGATAATGCAGCACTACGAGAGTTTGTGCTTAGCTGTCAATCCAAGGTGCTGTTGCTTCTTCTTGCTTACTTGTTCTACTAGATGTTAACAGGGCCTAGCTTTTCACCCTTTTAAGATACTGGAACGCATTATTCGGTACATTGCGTAGTTTTTCCATTTTGAGTTTCTTATTGATGTTTTTCATGCTTCAGTAAGTTTTTCCCGCGAAGCTGCTAGATCTATAGCATGTCTACTTTGGGTTTGCTGCATTTTGTCTGCTTGAGGATCCTGGTCTTAGCTCGCTCTGCATTCAACTAGGCATAATGGATATGGCTGTAATTGGAATCTGATCTATGTGTTATTCAACTGTCTTCCATTCCATTCTCAACCAACTTATGTGCTGATACTCCACTTGGATCAAACAAGATGCTCTTTGAACAAATGAACTGTTTACTTTCCCTCTGACATCTACAACACTGGTATCTCCTGACCAATTTCATTACCAGCTATTAAGTGTTTAAGTTCCCATTTAAAAACATTGATGCTGTGGAGCACCTGTATGATGATGTTTTGGAAATCAAGTTTTACCAAATTTTTGAGAAACAATGTCAGACTCTGTGCGAAGTCTACTTAAGTTTGGGGTTCTCACATTAGGATCACCAATACTGGTGTGTCTGTTAGGATCCCAGCAGCCACAAATTTAGTGTAGCATCAGCTGATGTTATCCAGAATTATACAATATGTAATGGATGACTAGTTCAACCTCCTACTCTTGCTCACCCATTATTGTACCTTAATCATCTTCGAAGAACAAGCTGAGGTTCTGAGTATTAGACTAAAGAAAACTCTAACGACAGAAACTGTGGAAGTTAACAGTAATACTACAGATATCAAATACAACAGTTTGTTGTAATAGAACAGACTGAAAAAACACACCAAATTGAGAACATGGAAGGAAATATAGTGCATCCATGGCATAGTGTTCGGCACTGAGTTTCTTGAATACGCAAATATGAAATTTAAAATAGCTAAAATGAGACGAATTTGTTCCTCCGTCTTTTTTATTATTATTATTATTAATTTTTTTTTTTTTTTTTTGGTAAATTAGGAATTCATCATGTGTTCCTCAGTTTGAAAAGCAAAGATCACATTTAAGTCTATCCAAGAGGGCGGTGGATGTACAGTTGGCAGTGGTTTTAGCACCAACGGCATGGACATCACATTAATTAGCATCGCCCATGTCTCATCCGCCAATGTTGTTGGGGTCATTGAGCTCCTACAAATAATCCTCCAGTTCACTATTTATGTTGGTGTTCTGCGTTGGATAAGAGCGGTATTTGCAGTCGGTGGAGTATTTGGCAAGTGGAGTGGTAGTCGTAATGGTACTTTGTTGTTGTGGTTTTTACATGTAAGTAAGCTCATTTCTTGCCCAGCCAAACCAAATGGTCATATGAAGAAACAAAAAGACATAGGGAATTTGGTGGCGAGTATTTGATGAAATGTAGTTATTTGGATTACAAGTGGAGGCCTGTGCTGGTTGAAATTTGGATTTGTTACCGGATGTGAAAATATGAGATTCTAGGCCGTAATTAGCGTTACAGTAGCGAATAGATTCTAGATTCTGGAGCTGTTACTTGTCAGGCATGTGCTCGCGTGTGGGTGTGAGCTGAATCTATTCAGGATGGTAATCCTCCACAAAAGCAAAACTAGACTTCCGAAGACAACTCAACTTGTTATTTGGTGTTGACGGGGTTTCAAACTCAAGTGTCTAATTTAAGTCTTTATTAAGCAACAAACAGTGCCATGAATATACAAAAAATTAATAAATATGAGTTACACATGGGGGTTATTGTCTTCATCGTCTTCCCCTGTCCGCATGGAGTCGAGGAATGATTTTCCATCGAGTTTAAGCGTAATGAATTTCTTCATATAATCTTCATACCCAATTGTTCTGAACAAGGCAGGTATCTCTGGTGTGATCATGCTAAGTATTTGGGGCTATGAAATGTTGCAATTGATAGCCTCTCATGTGTTGAGTTTACTGTTTCTCGGTGTTCCACGCTGCGGTATATGCCGTTACCCACTATCTGTCACAAGGAAGCAACAGAGAGTTGATGATCAAATCTTTGCAATGCCTTCGACTTGGATAATTGGATCAACTCATTTTACCTCCAAAATATCTCCAATATTCACTAGGAAGGCATTACGCAGAGGTTTAATGGGAAGCCATATATATTTATTTATTTTTCTAATTTGTAATGCATCCACTTCGTTGAGTTGCACCACGATCTGAGTGTGGTGTTAAGAGTTGTCCATAAAAAGGATAATATTCATTCATCGAACATAAACAATGGTTAATCAATTATCAGTCGTTCAAGCCACTCCAAAACTGCTTCCCACACAAATCTGGTCTACACCGGGTGTCATGGTATTTAATCTCGTATCACTGTTTTCTTCTCTTTAGGGGTCCACCAAGTGTTGTGCGTACTTGAAGTGAATTGATTCTCCAGTCTCCTCACCAACTAAAGTAATTACAACTGCATGCATGTGCTAGGACATCACATCATAACTTGAACTGAAATTAAAACAACAAAGACTTTTCTTTTCATTGTCAGACATGATTTTCCATCAACATCCTTTTTTTTTTTTTTTTTTTTTTTTCCTATGGCTGTTCCTTCCTTAGGCCAGCTACGTACGTTTGTTTATTTAAAGATTATGACTTGGTTTTTTGAAGAATTGTAAAATTTCTTCTTCATTCTCTGTTAATTCTCAGCTGCTTCTTGATCTTCCCCAAAATGATTCGTCCCCTTACCTTCTTCTTATTCTTCTACTTGTTTATCATTTCTTCACCAGCAATTTCTTCTTCAGTTTCAGTCACTTACAGTCCCAAAACTCTAGTTGAATCAGGGGATTTAGTTAACATCCAGTGGAATGGTGTAGAAACACCAACTGAATCTGATTGGCTGGGGATATATTCACCACCAAATTCATCAAACAATAGTTACATCGGTTACGTTTTCTTATCTTCTTGTAACAAGTGGAGAACTGGGTCTTGTTCGATCGATCTTCCACTGGTCAATCTCCGATCAAAATACGAGTTTCGGATCTTCAGATGGAGAGATGATGATGAGACCGGTAAAAAAAAAGTTGATCCTGATCACAACCCAGTACCCGGAACGAAGCATATGTTGGCGAAATCAGAAGGAGAACTAGGTTTGGAGACTGGGAGAGGACCAGAGCAAATTCATTTGGCATTAACAGACCATGAAGATGAAATGAGGGTTATGTTCATAACTGAAGATGGAAAAGAGAATTATGTCAAGTATGGAGGAGATGAAAATGCCATGAATAAGGCTGTGAATACATTTGTGAGCAGGTATGAGAGGGAAGATATGTGTGATGCTCCTGCTAATCATAGTACTGGGTGGAGAGATCCTGGTTTTATTCGTCAAAAACTTGAAATCACACAAAAGGTATTATTACAAGGTAATTTCTCTGAATCATTTTTTATTATTCATTTATTAATTTATAGTTTTCTTCTTCTATGTATGATCCTCCCTGGCAAGTCCGTGTGCAGGACATTTGATTTGGTTTTGTTTTCATTCTATATATTCTACAAATACTAATTGTTGTATGCCAATCAAGTATTGTTGTTTGCTTAAAAATTAAAACTAACACATGGGGTTTGAGGGTTTTGACTCTTTTGAGTTCAATTTCGTGCATCGAATTGTAGCAAAGTACGTAGGTAGGGGAGTCTTTCTCAAAGTACTCAACTGGTTGCTAAGGCGTAAGCAGTAGTAGAGTATGAGTTTTTGTTCAGTCGTGCTTGCATTTGTGTTCCTTAACCAACCAATGTCGAAAACAGCATTTTGAACTTGTTTACTCGAGGGTTAGACATCACTGTATGTCCAGATTGATTGCCATTCACATCTTCTTTTTATCTTCTAGGGCACTAATATCTGTCATGATAGGTTGGTAGCGATGCCGTAGTGCAAGTTGTGCAAGGCTTGACAAGCCGGCGTAAAAACTATGTTATACTTTTTGGAGATATTCTCTAGTCGACCCGGTACTTGCTACTGGAAAAGACTTTGGATTTGGATTTAGGTTGGTAGCGATGCATGAGGTTGGAGTGACACTCATAGCTTCATGTCACGTGCTAAGAACTCAGATGAGACGTATGCAATTTTATTCGGCGACATGGGTACTGCAACCCCATATTCAACCTTCCACACTACACAAGATGAAAGTGTATCAACCATGAAATGGATTCTACGTGACATTGAAGCCCAAGGTGACAAGCCAATTTTTATTTCTCATATCGGAGACATTGGCTACGCAAGAGGCTACTCATGGGTGTGGGACACATTCTTCACTCAAATTGAACCTGTTGCATCTAAGGTACCATACCATGTGTGCATTGGGAACCACGAATATAATTGGCCGTTACAGCCTTGGAAGCCAGACTGGGCGAATATGTACGGTAAGGATGGTGGTGGTGAGTGTGGTGTCTTCATCACCAACTGGGACTCGAGCCCCTGCAACTCGGAACCTTTTCTACTCGTTTGACAGTGGGGTGGTGCATTTCGTGTACTTGTCAACTGAGACTAATTTTCTTCCAGGCGGTGATCAATATAACTTCATTAAGCATGACCTCGAGACAGTCAATCGAACGAAAACACCATTCGTTGTTGTCCAAGGCCATAGACCAATGTATACAACTAGTGACGAGTATAGAGATGTCCCCTTGAGAAGCAGAATGCTTGAACACTACGAGCCTCTGTTTGTGAAGAACAAGGTGACTCTAGCAGTGTGGGGTCATGTGCATAGGTACGAGAGGTTCTGCCCGCTGAAGAATTTCACCTGTGGGGAGGAAGATGAAGCTTTACCGGTGCACATTGTGATTGGGATGGGGGGACACGATTGGCAAACTTTATGGACACCAAGGCCTAGTCAAACGACGTACCCAATCTTCCCACAACCTGAAAGATCATTGTTCCGTACTGGCGAATTTGGGTATACACGACTGTTTGCTACTAAGGAAAAATTAACGCTTACCTTTATAGGGAACCATGACGGAGAGCCACATGATATGGTGGAAATTTTGGCTTCAAGCAAAATTTTGAGGAGAGCTGAGGAGTCCTCGAATAAGTCAGAAGTGGAAAATGGTTATTTGTCATGGTTTATTTCACATGGTAGACGAGTAGCTACATCTGGAGGGGCACCTGTGAAGACTAATGATGTTTGAGTTTCTGATTGCTCTTCGAGAATGAATTAAGTTGCTTTGTGTTAAATTTTGGCTTTCAGAGCTCAACAGCTGCTAGAGAAAAACATGTGTGGAATTGACTTCAAACTCTTTCGATATGTGTGCACCAGTCCAGCAGCCAATAGTCATTGTACATTTGAACGTATTTCGTTCATTTGAGCCTATTTTTATGGAATTGCTAAAAAAATAAAAAATAACAACGAAAACAGAAATTCAAACTGACCAAACCTGGGATGTATTCAACTAGGCTTCGGATAGGATATCTGGAACTTCCTTGTTTAGTTTCGATCGAAAAAAAGAAGATACTTCATAGTCATCAGCAATATAGAAGGGCTTTCATAACCATACTAGCAATTTCCTCTACATGGTATTTTGTCTCGCAAATGAAGTTTAAGTGTTTGTTAGTTGAGAGGTTATATTCTAATATCTTCCGGACTTGGTTGGTCCAAGTTGGAAGGAATGCTGTATATTGTAGCATCCAGCAAATTACATGAGTTAACCACTCATTAAAATAATAACCATTGGCCTTTCTTGCTATCTCATTTTTCTTTCACCTGCACATTATCAAACATTAAAGAATATCGAGATTTCCATATAAACAACCCTATAGCAATTTTCTCATGGTGGTTCATAATGTTAGCATTGGCATTATTTCCTGCTCCTAAGAAACTAGCCATTAGCCACTCAGATATGACCACTCCCTTGGTGAAAACTATATGATCAGTATCAATGGAGCTCCAAATACTTTTAGTAATAGGACAATCATAAAACAAGTGTTGCATGGTTTCAGGTTCAGTAGAACTGAAATGCCACTTACTATAAATCTAGCAATTATGTCGCTAGGGCCTAGGTGTGAAGCAGTTTTTAATTCTAGGGGGCATCTTATTTCTCCAAAAAAATCCAATTCTAATTGCTATTAGTTTAGTTGTGTTTTACAACTTTTGTGTGAGAATGAATGAGAGTTGTCTCTAGGTGGAATTAAGTATCAAATTAGTTTCTTATAATTTCCAAATGATCGGGTAGAAATTTCGAGTCTCCATCTTTGAGTTCTTCCTTTGTTCAAAAGGTAGAAGAAACCAAATTTGGGTGATTGTTTATCCTGGCGTCATTAGGGGCGACCCTGAAAGAATTATGGGAGACTAATAAGGCAAAGTATGGTTACCCAAACTTAAAATGAAGCCATCCCTTATCGGCGATTTTTCAAAATGGCAATTATACCCTCCATAATCGGTAGATAATAATACAATCAGTAGTTTATTTACGTAATCGGTAGATGTTAGGATAATCGGAGGTTATTGTGTACATATGTAGTTTGAAAGTTTTGTTATTTTGGAAAAAAACCTATAATCGGAAGGTATTTAGTTACCATGTCTCCCGATTATGAAGTTGCCCCAAAATTGATATTTGAAAAAATCTCAAGTTTTTCGAATTTGGGAACTACCATAATTGGTAGACTTGGAGTTAACATTTCTACCAATTATGGAGTTGCCCCAAAATTGATACTTGAAAAAATCTCAAGTTTTTCGAATTTGGGAACTACCATAATCGGTAGACTTGGAGTTAACATGTCTCCCGATTATGGAGTTGCCCCAAAATTGATACTTGAAAAAATCTCAAGTTTTTCGAATTTGGGAACTACCATAATCGGTAGATTATGAAGTTCACCTCATCTACCGATTTTGAACCCCACGTTAATCGGTAGACAATGATAAAATGTTGTGTCCGATTATGAGGCTATTTAGGTTCAGAAGAACAATAAAAATCTTGCCATCTATAATCGGTAGAAATGGTTAATATTTGTAATTCCGATTATGGACCTGTCTGACCTTTTTGTGAAAAGTGACCAGAATCGGTAGTTAAGGTTGATAACATTACTACCGATTCTGCACATATCTCACAATTTTTTGAAAATTTACCAGAATCGGTAGGTAAGGTTGATATGTATCCTCCGATTATGGTGAAAAATTCAGCAGTTTCAGACAATCAAGTAATAAACATAACTCAAAATACATTCATAAACCATACACTTAAGAACATATAATCCAAAACAAGTATTTAAAACACCATAATCCGAAAGAAACTGTTAAAACAACATAATCCATAACATCGAACAACACATTATCACCTAATTCCTAGTTTTCTTCTTAGTATTGTCAGCTAAAGTTTTAGAACGCTTAACACGACCCGGACGAGCCGCATTATCACCAGCATCACCTTCATCTCCCTCAATATTTCCTTCAGCACGAGAGCTTGAAGAAGCCTGAGATTTTTTGGACGCCTTTGATGCGTTTTTCTTGGGCGGGTTCTTCGTCACTTTCTCCCCAAACTCAGCTGCATACTCTTCATTATCAACATTATCAATCATCTCCCTGTGTTTTTTTATCTTCTCAATTGGCACAGGCTGTCCAACCGTTATGCAATCAGCACACCATTTGGACAAAAACTTGAACCTATTCACCTGTTTTTTAAATTGACAAAACATCAAATGGAGTTCACCTGAGAAATTAAATCGTAATATTAGAGGGAAAAGTCATAACCATACGCACCAGTTTATCATAACCTGAGGGTTTTTATTTGATGATACATCTGTAAATGGAAGCCGCCAAGGTCGACTTTGCTTTAAGTTCACGGATTACTTTTATATGTGAATGCTCCCGGTACCACTCCATATAGCCTGGAGCATTTTCATCACCTCGGGTGACAGCTCTCCCAGCGTTCACCAAGTGGTACTCCCTCTTATCCCAATGTTCGGTAACAGTTGGTGTATCAGAGTAAACTACCATGATGTTTTCCTGGTTAGACTGGCTATGCTCCACGTCCAACTTGAACTTGCCATTCATGTGATGCCATGGTACTATTTGGCAAGCACCATGTTGTCGTATCACCCTGGAGCCATTGTACATCACATAACATGTGGGGTGCCACAACGGTCCAAAATAATGGGACAACTCGGAACGACCCGTTATATGTCCACTAGCTCGGTCTTCCTTGTATGGATCAAAGCATACCTCCGAGGCCTTAAGTGAGTCTAATTTCTCCCTCAAGCTAACCAACTGCTGCTCCTTTGACCTTCAACGGTTCTTTGTGAACTTGTACTTTGTTCCTCTCGGTGTACCTCTCTCCCACGCTGTGTTCACATCTGCCAATTTCAGACTGGGGTAGTGGTCATAGATCCATGTCTACATAGATATCAAACCAAGTATTAGAAATTGATTCTTAAATTAGAATAATAATAAAAAAAAAACATAACGATCAATGGATTAATAGAGTTGAGAAAATACTTGGAATAGACTCACGTTCCCGGCAATTTGGCTAGTTCTAAGCCTCGACGCTTTTCTCAACTCTGCCATCAAGAATGCAATAGTTGCCGTACCCCAGGAGTAGTCCGCGACCTTATTGAGAGGATGCAATAGTTGAAGAAGGTTGGCGTCTACTCGGTTGCCACTGGTATTGGGGAATATGATACATCCCAATACAACCAAGAGATGGGCGGTGGCCGCGACATCCACTTCGGCATCACTTAACGGTCCTTGCTGTTCTTTCTCGGCAGTGCCTTTGAACATCTTGATCAACTGACTCATGTTAAACTGTCTAGTTTTGTAAGTGAAGCACCTGTTGAACTCAATGTCTGCTGTCTCTTTATCCCAACCAAAACAGTTTTTACACAAATCATAAAGTTTTTCCCAACTTAACTGCTTTGTGTAGTCATACTTGACAGCTACACCATGGTCATTCAGATTAAGAATCTGCTTCGCATCATCTGGAGTAATGGTCATCTCCCCAAACGGCATATGAAAGGTGTCAGTCTCCGGATACAATCTCTCCACAAAAGCCGATATCGCGACCCGATCATGATCCAACATTGAGTTCTCGACATCACTAGCTAATTCCGAGTTGGCTATAGTTCTCTTGAACCTCTCACATTCACCAGATAAAGGCCAATCTTTCAATACTTTTGCTGGTGCGGCAGTGGGCTTGAGTAAGCGAATCGCATCGGAATGATACTATCAAACACACAACATATTACAAAATTATTTAGAGTATTATTACGAATAAAACAACAATATGTTAGTAAAAAAGAATACAATTATGACCTCGGTTTCGTAGATTTCTCTGGCCCAGGAGTCTTTGTAGCCAAATAACAATGCTCCTCCATCTCTAGGCATCCCAGAGATTTCTTCTTCAAAATCCGTCTTCTTCAAAGAAATGGGTACAAGGTGTGATGCTTTCTTCGTGATTAGCTTTTTTGTATCTCCTTCTGCTCCTTTTGTACCACTTGGTTGTCCTTCTTCTTGAGTGATTTCTGGAGCGCTTGCTTGTACTTTTTCTTGAGTTCCTTGTTGAGCGCTTGGTTCCACTTCTTTTTGGCTCCTTTCTCTCCGCGCACTAGCGCTTAGTTTCTTACCCCCTTTTTGACGAGGCCCTGTAACAGTTGTAGCTTGGTCTTTCTTACCTCGCCCGTCCATAAACAATAAAATTTAATGAGCTGAATCACATTACAAACTCCACAATCGGAAGTCATAATTAAAATAAAACTTCCGATTATGCACAATCGGAAGCAAGGGTAAAATATTTTCTTCCGATTACACATAATCGAAAGTAATATTCTAGTTTTCTTCTCCCGATTAAGCATCAATTTGGGTTCAGAAACTAAGCGAGGCATGAGACATATATAATCGGAGAAAAACAATATACAATAACCACCGATTGCATATACTCGGAAGTAAAGAAATAGTCTTTGGCTTCCGATTAAAACGTAGCCCCGAAATAGGATTTTGCTAAAATCACAAAATTTTCAAATTTTGTGATTTTCATAATCGGTAGTATGTTGAATTCGTCTAACCTACGATTATACATAATCAGAAGACAAATACTATATAGTATCTTTCGATTCTGGGTACCAATTGTGTATCCCTACATGTTCTAATTCTCTGTTACAATCGTAAGGCAACATATAACCTAGCTACCGATTATGTCAACTTTATGGTTCAGTGTCAAACAGATTTGTATAATCGGAAGTAATCTATAAAACCTAACTCCCGATTCTGGTCGATGTAACCGAAAACCCTGGAAAATGGACACAATCGGGAGATAAAAATAAGATCTAACTACCGATTCTGGGAAATAACTGAAAACCCTATAACTTATTTTCATGGATTCGTCAAATTGAAGCAACATAAACACATAAAACGATAGAAACTTACCTAATTGGGGCCATTTGCTGGAGAATTTGATTATCAGAATCACCACCACCACCTACATCATCGGCGTCATCCTCTTCATGTTCTTTGTGTTCGTGTTCTTCATCGTTTGCAGCAGTTACAATCAATTTGTTCTTTAATTTTTCTCGAGCTCTCGTGGGTTCATTAGTATCAGTCATCGCTTTATAGAAGAATCGACGATGTTTTTGATTCGGCGATGAACGACGACAATGAATTGAAGTTTGAATAGGGGGGTTTGGTCTTTTTACTCTCCACAATCGGAAGGGAAGAAGAAGAGTTGAAAAGAAAATGAAATGAAATTCCTAGGTTTTGGGTGGCCTTAATCGTCAAAAGGTTGTGTCGGCAATTCCAATCGGTAGTCATATTATTTTCATTTTCTACCGATTATAAACGGTTGCCCTAAATTCATTTTTTCTGCAAAACAGATAAAATTGAGTTTTCTACTTTAACAATCGTAGAGCTGGTATCTGTCCATATAAATCATGAAATTGAGTGGGCGAGAGCTTACTTTCGTTACAAATCCCAATAACATCGGCAAGCTTTTCACGGCTAATAGTTTTTTCATATGAGCCACGTACTTCCACAAACACGCCACATCCGTATATCTAAGATACAAGCAACAATCATCGGATGGTGATATTTTTCTTGTATGCGGGTGACAGGTATTTCTCGCATCTCGGTAACATATCTCTGGCACCCACACATGAATAGACGTCATCGCAAGCCGCAAATCCAACCATAACAATCAACATGATCAAACAGAAATGAACCCTGAAAATTGACATTTTCTTTCTCTTTCACTCTGAACTGCTACTGCCTTAGATTGTTTTGAGAAGACAAGTCAGGACTACTTCCATATATAAGATTACAGCATAGAAATTAAAATTACAGCATTGATTTGAAATCTATAAGATTTGTTTTTTTTTTATCATAAATGCTGGAAATAAAAAGAATAAAAATCTTTGCTGTAGTTATGGTCAATGTAGTGTGCCATACTTCCTTCCTTTCTAACTATCTAGACAGTGAATGAATTGTTAGTAGTGAATCGTCTAACCGAATTTTGGGACTCATGGTTTTGACCAAACATTTGTACACCCAACGTACTCAATCTTCCCACAAGCTGAAATATTGGACTCATGTTAATTACTGCCAAATGTTTTCGTAGGGAAAATTGGCACCCAAGCGCAGCGGAACACAGGATCACAAAGGGCAATTGGTGATATGAACCAAACATGGGAAAATAAGAAGAAAGATAGAAGATAAACTACAACCACAACACAAGATATACGTGGTTCATCTTTACGAATACGTCCACGGCCCACACCACAAGAGAAACTTCCATTATAATCAAAGACCATTACATGCCTTTTCGCAACCCAAGAAAAGACCCAAAGAGTTAACAAGACGTACCCGAGAACATTATCGAAGAAACCATAGAAACCAACTCTCTAAACCATTCTACAAACCATCCTCATGTCTTCTCTTATACACCTTCTTCACAACTGCTAGTAACGGAGGAGAAACATGGAAACACTAGAAATTACTTGCCCTAAACTCTAGAACACCAAAATCCTCTCTCTACAAGTTTTTATCTCATACTGATATTGACCTTCAAGGTAGCACTCGACCCTCCCAACAAAGAGACCAAAATCGTAAGCACAAGGATTTACCACTCTTCTAGGTTGGATTTCTACAAACCTACAATTTTAGTCTTATATATAGAGAACGCAAACTTGGCCACTAAGTATTAGTCTCCAATTAGGAAACTAAACTCTTTCATAATTTCTTCCATACTTCTATTAGGAAATCCACCTTTGTATGGATACAAACCTAAAATAGGAAACCCACGGTTTTCCTAACAATCTCCACCTTAGATCATACTTTCAAGCATGAGACGATCACAAATATCACCTCCGTCTTCCACCAGAGTTGTTCACCATCTCTATATACCTGTAGAATTACTTTTGAAGCTCAAACCCGAACTTCCATCTTCATAGAACCATCTCTTCGACCAAAACACCATGACATTGATAAAAGTCTTCAAATCATCTTCTTCATGAAGAACACTTATGAAACTGGTCACGTCTCATAAACGCCATGAAAATCTTCAATCACCATCGACGAGTCCTTGCACAGATTCCACTATTGATCACCAAGAGAAACATCCATAAGAATCACAGCTAGCTCCACCTAACCACTAAGCTAACTATATATTGAACTCTAATCCAGAAAGGAAGAATTAGTTTCCATATCATACTCCAGCACATGTCATGATTACCGTGTATCTGGAACAAATCATCCATATCTACACTTTGATTGACAGGCTTAATCCTTTGAGCGATTCCCAAAGCCATCACCAATCTGACATATTTTTTACCACCATCACACCCAACATACTCGCTCAAAATATATACCGTGTGAATACCCATATTACCATGGTACATGCTTCCGAGATCGGGCACATTCTTGATTTTACGTGCAAACCATCAAGAATCCTTTAACATAGACTTAAGATCATAAATCTATAACATCTGTCGCACATTCTTGATGTTGATACATAACATGCAAATAAAGTTCTAAATTTATAATTCTTAAACTAGAAAAGATAATGAACCAAAGAGAAAACAAAAAAAAGTAAGGATTAGTACATCAATATCTTGATCAATGTAAAAACATCTAGCTCCCACTCTATAAGATTCCCAAATAAAACAAAGCCAAGGTTCTAATATGATAATATGCTAAGTAATAATATAATAATATGCTAGACATACAAATAAACAAAAATTAAGAAATAAACAACTTCATATGCATTTCAAAGCTTATACCATTCCAGCCCAGATAAAATATCATCTGCGTGCAACCTGCGGTACCCACAATTCAGAGTAAAGATATAAATCTTCATGCACAGTCCACCTGGACCTCTCATGGATTTTTGGAACAACTTATACAATGTAGCATCTTCAGGTTTCAAATCCATGAGCCTCTCGTAACATGATGCACTTCCCTTGCACAGTTCAACCTGCATATAAACATTGTGGTTATGTTCCTTTACATAAATCAAAAAAGTTAAAAGCTCGAGTAAAGTAAAGTAAAGAAACCTTGTACAGTAACAAAGGATGTGTTACATTCGCAAAAAAAAAAAAAAAAAAAAACTGTAGCAGCTAGAACTTTAATTGAACCTTTAAACTGTCATGGGCGAAGAGACAAGAAACTCAAACTGGACAATGGTAACGTGGCGACTTATGTCCAATCACTTGCTGCGGATCCTTTTTGTCTCTCTGGAAAGGGTGCCTGTAATCTACACTCAAACATAAATTTGATTTATAGCTTGTACAGGCTAAAACGCACGCAATCGAACTAAATTAAATCTATACCGTGAAGCCCCTGTTTATGGAGGGGAATGCCTTGTAAGAAGGACATAATGCTAATCCACGTTCTCCACGGTCAAGGAAGCATCGTTCTTTAAAGAATGAATCCTTCACATCGTTCGTCGGAGCCAGCTTGATCCTCTTCCCCAGGGATCCCAGAGGAGGGAACTCTAGGAGAGCCGCCGACTCCAACTACTGTCCATGTACAATCCATACTAGATCTGACCAACTTCCCATCCTACCTCCTCTACGTTCTTGACAGCTCATCTTTGTCTCAGTAGAGTCTTTCAGTGGCATGTTTTGGTCCTCTTCCCATTACTTAGAAAAAGTGAGCCACCGGTTCAGGTACAAGATACTATCATTACCGCCAAAGCCTCCGGTAGCACAGCCGAGACAGCGACGGGTTCTCTGCCCCTGCGGGGATGGAGCGACAGAAGTTTTGAGAATCCAAGAGAAGGTCAACAAGGGAAAGGAACTAAAGGCATGTTGAGACCATTTGAGTCATTCTCCGAATATATGTACCTTAAGGAACAACATTAAATCATATTGGTTAGATAAAATTGGGGGATGATAAGATAATACTTAGAAAATGTAGGTTTTGAATGCAATAACAGTTAATAAATCTCAATTTTGAGTCACCAGTAAAAGGGCACTTATCGACTGAGAGTTGACACTGGAATATGCGATGAAGACTACGCTAGAGATGAGAACAACTATTTATGTCATCTACTATGAAAGGTAAACGTCATACGAAAAAACTTTTTTGAAATTTCTGATCATAAGTTTCCATTTGAAATAACCCAAACAAAAACCGTGAACGCACAACCAAACTCTTTCAATAAGAACATGATGAAATGAAATTTGCAATGGAACTGATCAAACATGATCGAATGATTCGACTCTACGAGAACGACTATAAGGAATGTCACCTACCACAACTACATCAGGCCTTACATAATCGATCACCTACGTTGCAAAATAACAACTGCATTGGAAAATGATGTTCGAAAGGCATCAGACCAGAAACATGAATAAAAATATAAGTGAACCAATAATGTAAAATTAAAAATCCATGAGAGTTAAGAATCTCCAGAGAGGAGAAATTTTTCGCCAAGATGGACCATGCAAGGTCAGCGATGTTATATTTTCATGAGGACTCAATGCATCAAGAAAAACACGCAATCACACATAGCAAAAACATCTGAAAAGAATTTCATTCTATTGAGAGCATGAATGCAACCTAATGCAAAGAGAGTAAATATATTGATTGAAATAGAGCTAGTGAACAGCTCGTTTACTTCTAACTGATCCGTAGAAATCGAAGGCACTGCTTCTACATCATAAGAATTAGTAAGGAGAGTCATCACATCACCAGGATGAGTCCTATGGGTCATGTAGGATACTTCGAAGAAGTAATCATCTATATTCGACATATCTTTTGGAATCATTATTGCTTCCTTGCTTAGCGGTGAAAATATATCCAGGTGACATTTTATCCAAACAAAAATTTCTTATGTTAGTATTTACTTCTGGGTAACTACATGAACAAGATAGAAAATAGTTACTACTTCTATACATACTTTTAAAGGAAATAGCCATGTATTCAAGTTCTTATCAAAATTCGTGATTGTCACTATTGGTCGAAGCTACATGGTCGAAGAAATATGAGGCTTGCACACCAAAAAAATTTGTAAATATGATAGAAAATAGTTATTACTTCGATACATACTTCAAGATGCAATTACCTTGAAGCCGGCAGTCAAAGCTCTCGGTGATAAAATTGTGGATGTCAACGTCCAAGGGACGCGTGGTGCCGTAGGAAAAAAAGTGGGGGGGGGGGGGGGGGGGGGTGGAGCAATCAAACGGGAAAAAAGGGTTAACGTCCCTTTTATACCAAGCGGATTTTCCAAATCCGAGAAGGAGAAGACTATTGCTCACACCTACGGGCTTGTGGGTTTCTGTGCCAAGCTCGGATTCCTAATCAGATGTTGCTTCCAGATTAGTGCTTTGTCAGTCTCCTTCCACTGGGTCGACTTCCATTTCTATGGTAACATCTGTCTATCTTTTCTTATTAATTATATTTTCGATTGTCACCGTCTAGTGCTTACCCCGCAACAATGTCACTGCTATGTGCTAAGAAGGGGACTTAATGTTGATGGTGGTTTTTAGTTCAGGGCCAAAACCGTAAAACTCTATAGTTATGTGCCTTTGTTCTGTAAAGAAGTAGAACTATTTAAAGTTGATGAGCGCCTACGCCTCTCTGCTTACTGAGTAATTCAGTATCTTTATATACAAATTTATTAGAATAATATTAATGTATGTTGCAATAATCCAAGATATTCTATGAATTTTATTTAAGCTCCTGGTTGCATTATTCATTAATGTGGAGCTTGCTGAGTATCTTTTCTTTGACGTGTTCTTAGCTGAACTCTCAATTCTGACATGATATGACGTTTAATGTTTATTCTTAGCTGAGTGGCATTAATCTCCCGAAGTGTCTGAATTGAGATATGCATCAAGGTACCAGATTCATCCTCCTCGCAAGAGTAAAACTTAGTGATTGTGCTTCAACGTGCAAAATTCAACAAAATTGATTAGTTTTGTGTCAATTCACAAAATTAATTTTTTTGACCTAGTTTTGTCGATTTACAAAAATTTAGGTTCTTGCCCCAAAACGGAGCAAGCACGATATCTTGATCCCTATTGGTTGAGACTAAAACCTAGGCAATCTAGGATAGAGCTAGTAGGAGCAAAATCCTACCAAAAGTTGGAAAATAGGAGGAAAAGGGAAACCATGACTAATTTGGGCGGTAACAAAGGTGGCATGGCCGCGCCACTTGGCCGGCCAATTTTCCCTAACTTGCGCCTCCCCTGACCGACCGGCCTTGCTCCATCTTGTCGTCCACGGGCCCCTGTTTCCTATCGACCAATCTTATCGCTTCAAAACTACAAGCTCCTCTTTTAATTAAAGATGGAAGTAGGCTGGTCGACGCATTTTATTTGTTAATAAAATAGATCGCCCAAGTCGGTCGCAAATTGATCACGACCACACAACTTGGCCGGCTCCATTAGCTACCCTAAATCCTTGCAAGCTCCGAAAATAGGTTGTTGTTGTGATGACCATCCACTCATCTATTGCCTCGACTAATCACATCGCTCATAGCCTACCTACTCCGCCCCAAATCATTGTTTAAAATAGGCTAGTCGAGCTGCTTGTTTATATAAGGAGTTAATTTTAGGCCTTCCAAGTCAGTCGCGGAACGATCACGACCAAACGACTTGGCCGGTCGGTTCGACAAGCTAGGCTCCCTCCTGGCACGACCAAGCAAGCTCCATGATACTCACCTACAAACCATCTACTATTTCAGCCAATCAGGTCGCTCCTAGCTTACCTGCTTTCCTATGAATCATCTCCCAAAGTAGGCTAGTCACGCTTCCCATAAGAGTCTCAATTAGGTTAAACGATAGCCTTAAACTGTCGCAAATCATCTCAACCGTCCAAGTTGACCGGCTGATTTGACCATCTTAGATGTAATTTGGGCCGACCAATGAGGTGCCATGAGCACTACCAGCTATACCTCTCCTAGAGGGGCCGATCACCTTATCTCCAATATGCATGTACAACCCTTAGATGGTCGATCAACTCAAGCCGGTCACACCCCTTTAAAGACCGTGAAATCAGCGACCAACTCGAGCAGGCTCTATATGATGACGCTTTATATGCTATTTTGAGCTACTTGTTTAAAATGGATGCTTTACATGCATCAATTACAAAAGTTATTTTATGAATATCGATTTCATAAATAATTTAATAATTTATTTAACCTAAAAGCACCATATACTATGTTTTGAGCACTGACTCACAGCAAGTTTCATTCATACTTCTTGACTTGTCACTTATAACCTCCTGCTGCTTAGCTTGCGCGTGATTGGTAAAAATAATTGGGTATTGCAAACAAGACCCACTCAGCAACTACCATGTAAGACTTGTTTCTTTCTTCATGTGACTTGCTCCATATAGGGATGTCAATGGATAACCGAATATTCGATATCCGTCCGAGTCCGTTCGAATCGTTAAGATATTATCCGAAATTTCGGATAACGGATACGGATACCTTATCGGATATTCTTACTTTAACGAAACGGATACGGAAAAGGTACTATCCTATAGGATAATATCCATTATCCATTAAAAAATGCATATGCAAAAAAAAAATTAATTTTTTTGAGTAATATGTTTAGTTGTTAACTTGGTAGTATATGAAGACTTAGAAATAAAAATATTATGGAAGAAAAAAAAAACACAACTAGTTTTGTTGGTTGTGAGAAAAGCGGAGGATTTTTCAATTCTGATAGAGAAGATTAAAGATTTGAGTTTTGTTTAAATATAATTTAATATAATAATTTCCTTAGAGTTTAAATATAATTAAAATACAACTAGTTTTGTTGCATTTGTTCAAGGTATTTGGTTTTATTTAGTTGAATTTCCTTAGAGTTTCTTTGATTTATTTACAATTTATCAAATGTACAGAAAGACTAGAAAAGAATTTAAATTATATTTATTATAATGAATTACTATCGGATATCCGGCGTTTTTATCGGAACGGTTACGAAAAATCTTTTTGAATATCCGTCGGATATTATCGGATATCCGGTAATCTTATTGGTAACGGATATGGTAGAGGCCATATCCGTTTCGATAGGTACCGTTGACAGCCCTAGATCCATATTTTCTACAAAAATACTCGAGACATCAAACATGTCACAAAACTGGGGGATGTTCATCAGAGTATTGGTCTGGCGGTTTACAGCGTGCGGCGTGCAACACGCCCATTATGAGAAAGTGTCAGGAAAGGTTGACGGTTGAAAACAATAAAGAAGTAGTGGATGTAAAACCGACCCGTCTTCCCTTCATAATAGGGACATGGTACTCACCATTTTTACACGATCTCCACTTCTCCACCACTTAACTATTCCCACTTCCTACGAGATCGAGGTATTTATTATGACTTACTATAAAATAGATTTTTATCTATTGACCAACAACAATCATTATTAACGCAAGTATCCAGAGAATACAAAGTACTTCCAACTTCCATCTTACAAGCAAGTTCCATTTTCTGAGACAAGTCATAAACGGTCCCATCCTACGGAGCCTGTCTCTCCTATCTTAACATCTTCTCTGCTATCCTCCCTAAGATCAACCCTTCTCCTTCGTTTTGTGATCGAAGCAAGACTGGAACGACCATTTCTTGGTTTAGGACAGAATTGTACAGATGATCTTTCAAATCTAAAGTACTCATGTTCAATATATTTTTTTAGGGTCTAGGCTCGTTTCTCATCGACACACCCAATTTACCATTTTCAGCAGAATCAGTTTTTACCCTACTACAACTTTACACCTTATGATTATGTTGCAAAGGATCTTTTATCTCAGAAGACATTGTTCAAGGGGATCAGTAAGGGAGGTCTATATCCTTTGCATTGTCATGTTAATAAATCTTCAACATTGCGCCTGCAGCATCCTCCATCAATCAGTTCCACTGCCTTGTCCTGTATCAAGACTCCTGCTACTACTTTGCACAGAAGACTAGGCCATCCATTATTTCTTACTATGAATAAAGTGTGTGTAGAAGTTTATATTCTCCTTTTTCTTTCAATCAACCACTTTTATTTATAATGATTGTAAGCTTTTTAGAAGTCATAAGCAACCTTTCATGCTTTCCAGCTCATTTAGTGTTGCACCTTTGTAATTACTGCATTTGGATGTATGAGGTCATTCTCATCTTGTATCTGTCTCTGGTTAAATATTTTATGTTACTATAGTTGATGACTTTAGGAAATTTTTCTCGGTATATCCTCTTGCATCCAAATCTGATTTTAAGACCATATTTTATCATTTTAAGTCCTTTGTTGAGAATTTCTTTTCTACTAAAATTAAGATGCTAAGAACAGACGGTGGTGGAGAGTTTGTCAATAATGAAATAGGTGCCTTTCTGTTAGCTAATGGCATTGGACATGAAATCACTTGTCCTAACACCCCTAAGCAGAATGGAGTGGCAGAGTCTAAACAAAGACATCTCAAAGAGATTACAAGGGCTTTTCTAATTCAATCTGGGGTACCTGATCAGCTTTGGGTTGAATCTTTAACTACTGCTAACTATGTCATTAATAGGTTACATGCAAGATCATTACATATGATTTCAGCATTTGAAGTCTTATTCATCAAATCTCCAGATTATCAGTTTTTAAGAACATTTAGATGTATATGTTTTCCTTGGCTCAGGCCTTATACAAATAACAAACTTGAACCTAGAAGCAAGGCTTGTGTCTTTTTTGGTTATAGTAATCATTACAAGGGATATAAGTGCTTCGACACTACCACTGGAAAGATATATGTCTCAATACATGTGAAATTCAATGGAGATAAGTTTCCTTTTCTTGAAAATGGTCAATCTTCTACTTGTCAGTTGGATATGCCACACTATGCAATCTCTTCCATGCATGCCTTATTCTAATACTTCCCAAAATATTATTTTTGCATCTCCTTCTTCAACTGAGGTATCTTCATCAACACAGAATGTTGTTACTGCAGCTTGTCCTTCTTTAGCTGAAGCATCATCACCGGCACAGGTACCTGATATTCTTCCTACAAATTCAACTTCTTTAGATCTTGCTACTACTACTACATGTAAAGATTCTTCAGTTACTTCCTCCCATTCCATGACAACTAGGTCAAAAAATGGTTTTTGTAAACCTAAAGGTTTTCTAGCTACCAAGTACTTATGACCTACAGCTTATATGAGTATAGTACCATCTAAGATTTCTACAACCTTTGCTCAAGACAACAAAAATCCAAAATGGAAAGTTGCTATCCATAATGAGAATATGCTCTTGATGCTGCTGGCATCTGGTCTTTGGTTCCTCCTCACCCTTCTCAAAATATTGTTGGGTGAAAATGGGTCATCAGGATTAAGGGAAATGCTGATGGTACTATTGAAAAATACAAGGCTAGACTAGTTTCCAAAGGATTCAATCAGCTTGAAGTATTAGATTATACAGAGACTTTTAGTCATGTGGTTAAACCTATAACTATTAGACTCATTCTGTCATTAGAAGTGAACTGCAACTGGTCTCTCAGGAAACTTGATGTCAGCAATGCATTTCTTCATGGCTCTCTTCACGAGGATGTCTACATGTATCAGCCTCTTGGAATTGTTGATCCAGACCACCCTAACTATATTTGTAAGCTTCACAAATCCCTATATGGCTTGAAGCAATCTTCAAGAGCTTGGTATGAGAGGTTAGTAGATTCTCTTGTGGATCTTGATTTTAAACCATCTTTGGCTGACTCATCTTTGTTCATTCACTACTTCATCTCTCAACTCACTATTATTTTAGTATATGTGGATGATATCATCATAACTGGAAGTTCAGATTCTTTCTGTAATTCTGTTATCTCTAAATTGCAAGCTCAGTTTCCTTTAAAGGACTTAGGTGCCTTACACTACTTTCTTTGCCTAGAGGACAAAAGGTCTGCTGATGGTCTTTTTTTATCTCAAATAAAATATGCTCTTGAGATTCTTGAGAAAAATAATTTAGTAGGAGTAAAGCCTTGCTCTACACCTTGTTTTACATCTTTCAAACTTACTCAAACTGAAGGAGATCCACTATCCAATCCTACTAAGTATAAATCCATTGTAGGAGCTTTACAATATCTGACTTGGACGAGACCAGATATGTCTTTTTCAATCAATAAAGTGTGTCAATTCATACACTCTCCTACTACTAGTCACTTGCAAGCTGCCAAAAGAATGCTCAGATACATTAAAGGAACTCTGGGTCATGATAGCTATTTTCAACGGGGTTTTACAACTCTTCAGGGTTATACAGATGCAAATTGGGATGGTGATACGCCTACAAGAAGATCTACTAGTGGTTATTGTGTGTTCTTTGGAGGTAATCTTGTGTCTTTGTCAGCTAAGAAGCAAGCTACTATTGCTAGATCAAGTACAGAAGCTATACATATCTCTGGCTTCTACATCATCTGAGGTTGTTTGGCTATGTCAGTTACTGAGGGATTTACACATTTTTGTCTCTGATCCTCTTCTCATTATGTGTGATAATAATTCTTCATAGCCTTGGCCTCCAACCATATGTTTCATAGCAGGATGAAACACTTGGCCATTGACTTTCATTTTGTCAGAAAGTTGGTTCACAATAAATCCTTACAGGTGCAATACATTTCTACTGATGCTCAAGTTGCAGATGTGTTTACCAAGGGCTTAGATGCTCCAAGATTTGAATTTCTGAAGTGCAAGCTCAAGGTGCTAAAGCCTCTTGTGCTTGAGGGAGGGTGATTGAAATAGACAAGTGTACTCTATCGTCTCTTTTCTTGAGCCTTATTAATGAAATCACCTTGATCATTTTACAACATCTATATATAAGACACAATAAATGGAACAAGCATTTTAGCCATAGCTTAGGATCCTATTCCATCATGAGAGACTAATTAGATGAGTGCAGTTCAACACAAACACACTATCTCTATGGAACAAATTCATTATTAGTGCTCACTTTCCCATTGAGTAAAAAAAAGGGGGGGGTCTGGAATTTACTATCAAGAACATAAAACTTGAACCAAATTAAACCTTAATTTTTAACACAAAACCTGAACACAACAAGGGATCACACCCGAGGGAAAAAAAGAAGAAGTGCGACAAGATGCAATTACCTTAAATCCGACAGTCAAGGCTCTTGGTAATGAAATCGTGGATGTCAACGTCCATGGGACGCGTGCTGCCATAGAAAAAAAAATGTGGGAGGTGGAGCAATCAAACGGAAAAAAGAGGGTTAACGTCCCTTTTATACCAAGCGGATTTTCCAAATCCGAGAAGGAAAATACTCCTGTTGCTCACACCTACGGGCTTGTGGGTTTCTGTGCCAAGCTCGGATTACTAATCATCTGCTGCTTCCAGATTAGTGCTTTGTCAGTCTCCTTCCACTGGGTCGACTGCCATTTCTCTGGTAACATCCGTCTATCTTTTCTTATTAATTTTATTTTCGATTGTCACCATCTAGTGCTTACCCCATAACAATGTCACTGCTACGTGCTAAGTAGGGGACATAATGTTAATGGTGGTTTTTAGTTCAGGGCCAAAACCGTAAAACCCTATAGTTATATACCTTTGTTCTGTAAAGAAGTAGAGCCATTTAAAGCTGATGAGCGCCTACGCCTCTCTGCTTACATATGTACTGAGTAATTTAGTATCTTTATATACAAATTTATTAGAATAATATTGGTGCATGTTGCAATAATCCCAGATATTCTATGAATTTTATTTAAGCTTCTGGTTGCATTATTCATTAATGCGGAGCTTGCTGAGTATCTTTTGTATGCTGTGTTTTTAGCTGAACTCTAAATTCTGACAAGATATGACGTTTAATGTTTATTCTTAGCTGAGTGGCATTTATCTCACGAAGTGTTTGAATTGAGATATGCATTAAGGTACTAGATTCGTGCTACTCGCAAGAGTAAAACTTAGTGATTTTGCATCAACGTGCAAAATTCACCAAAATTGATTAGTTTTGTGTCAATTCACAAAATTCAATTTTTTGACCTAATCTTGTCGATTTACAAAAATTTAGGTTCTTGCCCCAAAACGGAGCAAGCATGATATCTTGATCCCTATTGGTCGAGACTAAAACCTAGGCAAGCTAGGATAGAGCTAGTAGGAGCAAAATCCTACCAAAAGTTGGAAAATAGGAGGAAAAGGGAAACCGTGACTAATTTGGGCGGTAACAAAGGTGGCATGGCAGCGCCACTTGGCCGGCCAATTTTCCCTAACTTGCGCCTCCCTGGCCGAACGGCCTTGCTCCATCTTGTCGTCCGCGGTCCCCTCTTTCCTATCGACCAATCATATCGCTTCAAAACTACAAGCTCCGCTTTTAATTGAAGATGGAAGTAGGCTGGTCGACGCATTTTATTTGTTAAGAAAATAATTCGCCAAGTCAGTCGCAAATTGATCACGACCACACGACTTGGACGACTCCATTAGATAACCTAAATCTTGCAAGCTCGTAAAATTGGGTGCTGTTGTGATGACCGTCCACCCATCTATTACCTCGACTAATCACATCGCTCCTAGCCTACCAGCTCCGCCCCAAATCATTGTCTAAAATAGGATAGTCGAGCTACTTCTTTATATAAGGAATTAATTTTAGGCTTTCCAAGTCGGTCACGGAACGATCACAACCACACAACTTGGCCAATCGATTCGACATGCTTGGCTCCCTCCTGGAGCGACCAAGCAAGCTCCATGATACTCACTTACGTACCCTCTACGATTTCATCCAATCAGGTCGCTCCTAGCTTACCTGTTTTTCTTTGAGTCATCTCCCAAAGTAGGCTAGTCACGCTGCCCATAAGGGTCTCAATTAGGTTAAACGATAGCCATAAACTGCCACAAATAATCTCAACCGTCTAATTTGACCGGCTGATTTGACCGTCTTAGATGTAATTTAGGCCGACCAATGAGGTGCCATGAGCACTAACAACCATACCTCTCCTAGAGGGGACGATCACCTTATCTCCAATCTGCATGTACAACCCTCAGATGGTCGATCAACTCAAGACGGTCACACCCCTTTTAAGACCGTGAAATCCGCGACTAACTCGAGCAGGCTCTATACAACGATGCTTCATATGCATCAAATATTTTAAGTTGCTTGTTTAAAAGCGATGCTTTACATGCATCGATTACAAAAGTATTTTATGAATATCGATTTCATAAATAATTTAATTATTTATTTAATCAAAAAGCACCATATACTATATTTTGATAACTGACTCACGACAAGTCTCATTCATACGACTTGAATTGTCACTTATGACCTGCTGCTGCTTAGCTTACGCGTGATTGGTCAAAATAATTAGGTATTGCAAACAAGACCAACTCAACAACTACCATGTAAGACTTGTTTTATTCTTCATGTTACTTGCTCCATATTTTCACAAAAATACTCGAGACATGAAACATGTAATAAAACTAGGGGATGTTCATCAAGGTATTGGACTGGCGGTTTACATCGTGCGACGTGCAACATGCCCATTATGAGAAAGTGACATGAAAGGAGGACGGTTGAAAAGAATAAAGAAGTAGTGGATGTAAAACCGACTAGTCTTCCCTTCATAATAGGGACATGGTACTCACCATTTTTACACGATCTCCACTTCTCCACCACTCAACTATTCCCATTTCCTACGAGATCATGGTATTTATTACGACTTACTATAAAATAAATTTTTATCTATTGACCAACAACAATCATCCTTAACGCAAGTATCCAGAGAATAACGAGAACTTACAGCTTCCATCTTACAAGCAAGTTCCATTTTCTAAACAAGTCATAAACAGTCACATCTTACGGAGCCTGTCTCTCCGATCTCAACACCTTCTCTGCTTCCCTCCCTAAGATCAACCCTTCTCATTCGTTTTGTGACCAAAGAAAGACTGGAACGACCATTTCTCATTTTAGCCCAGAATTATACAAATTGATATGTCGAATCTAAAGTACTCATGTGCAGTACATTTGTTTAGGGTCCAGGGTTCATTTCTCATCGACACACCCAATTTACCATTTTCAGCAGAATCAGTTTTTACCCTACTACACCTTTACACCTTATGATTATGTTGCAAAGAATCTTCTATCTCAGAAGACATTGTTCAAGGAGATCAGTAAGGGAGGTCTATATCCTTCATATTCATAAATCTTCAACATCAAGCCTGCAACATCCCCCATCCATCAGTTCAACTGCCTTGTCCTGTATCGAGACTCCTGCTACTACTTTTCATGGAAGACTAGGTCATCCATCATTTCTTACTATGAATAAAGTGTATAGAAGTTTATATTATCCTTTTTCTTTCAATCAACCACTTTTTTTTATAATGATTGTAAGCTTTCTAGAAGTCATAAGCAACCTTTCATGCTTTCCAGCTCATTTAGTATTGCACCCTTGCAATTACTACATTTGCATGTATGAGGTCCTGCTCATCTTGAATCTGTCTCTGGTTACATATTTTATGTTACTATAGTTGATGACTTTAGAAAATTTTGCTGGGTATATCCTCTTGCAGCCAAATCTGATTTTAAGACCATATTTTATCATTTTAAGTCCTTTGTTGAGATTTTCTTTTCTACCAAAATTAAGATGCTAAGAACAGATTGTGGTGGAGAGCATGGTTGTGAAAATTCATCCGATTCGCTTCAAAAGTTACCAAATTGATTCAAATCGCTGCTTCAACTCGTTTTTCTCATGAAGCGTACTTTGACCATTTGACTTACGATTCTTGACCATTGACCAGCACACAAAAAAACACGTTTACTGTGATAATTAAGAAAAATTAAATTGGATTCGACCCTGGGACGTCTGGCACACAGCAAAGGACCATCTACCACAGTGCCAACTTAGTTGTTGCTGTTAGTTCTTAGCGTATTTTGTATATAATGAGACATCAAAGATAAAATATTAGCAAGCCTTCATCTGGCTAAGCGATATTTATATTTATATGCATATAATGAAAGGTAAAAGACTCAACCTGACACCTGCAGTTAATATATTTATGCTTATTATACATCAAATCAAACATTAGGAATAATATTTATGCATATAATACATCAAAAATCAAACATTAGGAATATTTTGTATGGTTCAACGATATTTATAGGCATATATTTATGATTCAATAATCAACCATGAATCTTCGATTCACGATTTAAGATACGATTCGATTCTAAAATTTCAAAAACGATTCACGATTCGATTCACGATTTAAAAACCTTGGTGGAGAGTTTGTCAATAATGAAATAGGTGACTTTCTATTAGCTAATGGCATTGGACATGAACTCACTTGTCCTAACACTCCTGAACAGAATGGAGTGGCAGAGTCTAAACACAGACATCTCATAGAGATTACAAGGGCTTTTTTAATTCAATCTGGGGTACCTGATCAGTTTTGGGTTGAAGCTTTAGTTGATGCTAACTATGTCATTAATAGGTTACATGCAAGATCATTACATATGATTTCAGCATTTGAAGTCTTATTCAACAAATCTCCTCAGTTTTTAAGAACATTTAGATGTATATGTTTTCCTTGGCTCAAGCCTTATACAAAGAACAAACTTGAACCCAGAAGCAAGGCTTGTGTATTTTTGAGTTATAGTAATCATTACAAGGGATATAGGTGCTTAGACACTACTATTGGTAAGATATATGTCTCAAGACATGTGGAATTCAATGAAGATAAGTTTTCTTTTCTTGAAAATGGTCAATATTCTACTTGTCGGTTGGATATGCCACACTATGCAATCTCTTCCATGCATTATTCTAATACTTCCAGGATATTATTTTTGCATCTCCTTCTTCAACTGAGGTATCTTCATCAACACAGAATGTTGTTATTGTAGCTTGTCCTTCTTCAGCTGAACCATCTTCACCGGCACAGGTACCTGATATTCTTCCTACAAATTCAACTTCTTTAGATCTTGCTACTACTACTACATGTAAAGATTCTTCAGTTACTTCCTCCCATTCCATGACAACTAGGTCAAAAAATGGTATTTCTAAACCTAAAGGTTTTCTAGCTACCAAGTACTTATTACCTACAGCTTATATGAGTATAGTACCATCTAAGATTCCTACAACCTTTGCTCAAGACAACAAAAATCAAAAATGGAAAGTTGCTCTTCATAATGAGAAATATGCTTATGATGTTGCTGGTACCTGGTCTTTGGTTCCTCCCCATCCTTCTCAAAATGTTGTTGGGTGCAAATGGGTCATCAGGATTAAGGAAAATGCTGATGGTACTATTGAAGAAAAAAACAAGGCTAGACTAGTTTCTAAAGGATTCAATCAGCTTGAAGTGTTAGATTATACAGAGACTTTTAGTCATGTGGTTAAACCTACAACTATTAGACTCATTCTGTCATTAGCAGTAAACTGCATCCGGTCTCTCAGGCAACTTGATGTCAGCAATGCATTTCTTCATGGATCTCTTCATGAGGATGTCTGCATGTCTCATCCTCTTGGCTTTGTTGATCCAGACCACCCTAACTATGTTTGTAAGCTTCACAAATCCTTATATGGCTTTAAGAAAGCTTCGAGAGCTTGGTATGATAGGTTAGTAGATGCTCTTGTAGATCTTGATTTTAAACCATCTTTGGCTGACTCATCTTTGTTCATTCACCACTCCAACTCTCAACTAACTATTATTTTAGTGTATATGGATGACATCATCATAACTGGAAGTTCAGATTCTTTCTGTAATTCTGTTATCTCTAAATTACAAGCTCAGTTTCCTTTAAAGGACTTAGGTGCCTTACACTACTTTCTTGGCCTAGAGGTCAAAAGGTCTGTTGATGGTCTTTTTTTATCTCAAATAAAATATGCTCTTGAGATTCTTGAGAAAACTAATTTAGTAGGAGTAAAGCCTTGCTCTACACCTTCTCCTGCATCTTTCAAACTTACTCAAACTGAAGGAGATCCACTATCCAATCCTACTGAGAATAAATCCATTCTATGAGCTTTACAATATCTGACTTAGACAATACCAGATATGTCTTTTGCAATCAATCAAGTGTGTCAATTCATACACTCACCTACTACTAGTTACTTGCAAGCTTCCAAAAGAATTCTCAGATACATTAAAGGAACTCTAGGTCATGGTATCTATTTTCAAAAGGGTTTTACAGCTCTTCAGGGTTATACATATGCAGATTGGGCTGGTGATCCATCTACAAGAAGATCTACTAGTGGTTATTGTATGTTCTTTGGAGGTAATCCTTTGTCTTGGTCAGCTAAGAAGCAAGCTACTATTGCCAGATCAAGTACAGAAGCTGAATACATGTCTCTGGCTTCTGCGGCATCTGAGGTGGTTTGGCTATGTTAGTTACTAAGGGATTTACACATTTCTGTCTCTGATCCTCCTCTCATTCTGTGTGATAATAAAAACTTCATAGCCTTGGCCTCCAACCATATGTTTTATAGCAGGATGAAATACTTGGCCATTGACTTTCATTTTGTCAGAGAGTTGGTTCACAATAAATCCTAACAGGTGCAATACATTTCTACTGATGCTCAAGTTGCAGATGTGTTTACCAAGGGCTTAGCTGCTCCAAGGTTTGAATTTCTGAAGTGCAAGCTCAAGGTGCTAAAGCCTCTTGTGCTTGAGGGAGGGTGATTGAAATAGACAACTGTACTCTACCGTCTCTTTCCTTGAGCTTGATCAATGAAATCACCTTGATTGTTTTACAACAACTATATATAAGACACAGTAAATGGAACAAGCATTTTTAGCCATAGCTTAGGATCCTCTTCCTTCATGAGAAACTAATTAGATGAGTGCATTTCAACACAGATACACTATCTTTATGCAACAAATTCATTATTGGTGCTCACTTTCCCACTGAGTGAAAAAAAAGGGGGTCCGAAATTTACTATCAAGAACATAAAACCTGAACAAATCAAACCCTAATTTTGAAGTGGGGGAATAGAAGCAAACTTGCTTTCTTGACAGTTTCAGCACTCTGCTTAGAAACATGAACATATCCAACAAGATAGAGTTGAGCCCCATTGGTGGAATTCATGAGTAGAACAACTTTATCATCAGTAGGAATCCCAGGAATACCATGTTGATAATGGGTTTCATCTTGTGCAGAAGAAGAAGATGGTTGTTGATGGCATGTACTTGTCGAATATTTTGAAAAATCCCTAGGTAATTGTTAATGCAAAAAGACATGGTTTTGCTCCTCCCCTGCAAATTTCTAGATTTAAAACCCACTGTCTGCCATCTTCTTCTTCACCATCCTTTTAATTTAAGCATGCTATTTGTGTTGTTTGTTTGTTGCTCAGTTTTAGTATGAAAATGCTTTTAGTCCTGCACCCTGGATACTCCCGAAAGAGGAAAATAAATGACCAAAAAGAAAATGAAAGACAAAAAAAAAAAAAAAAAAAAAAAAAAAAAAAGAAAGAATTGGTTAGGCCCCACAAATCCAGTAGCAGAGCGGCGACGTGGGCCCATATAAATCAATTCACCAACCGGAGTTTATCCCGTCAAAATTCCGGACAAAATCCTACAGTAGCCAGAGCGGTGCCAGTGCCAGCTAACTTTTAGTTTTCGCCAATGCCTCAAACTCTCTCTCCTGACTCCTGAGGCTGAAATGGAGACCTGAAATCAATACCGGGTTGTATCTTTTTTCTTTTGTTTTGTTTTGTCTACTCAAGGAGATTTATTTGATGCACAAGTGTTTACAAGAGGTGAAACAAATGCAATGACAAACCAAGGAATGAAGAGTTCATTCCAATTACAGCACACCCAACTGCACATTCAAAACACTGATTGGTTTAGCAATCTTAACCCATCCTAAAATCTGAGCTTTGATTGAATCTTTTGTATTAACCACAATATATAGTATCACCATTCATTAAACCAGTGCATGTTCCACCAAATAACTCTCTAAAAGCCTACCTAAAAAGCCAGGTTGATGGCAATTGGGTGGAACATGCCGTGCGAGAATGGCTAAATCTAATATAGCACTCTTAATAAAAGCCACGGATAGTTCCGACTTCAGTCATGGTGATATATTGAAATCTGTTACTCATCATGTAAGCCAGATTAGGTAAATAAGGCAGCCAATGCTTGGCCAAAAAAACAAAAAACAAAACTTCAGCCAACAATCATGAATTTAGAGTTATCCTCATTGTCGATCATATTCATTTTGGATTGTAACAGTTTGGACTCTGTAAAGCATACATAAAACGAACATATCTGTAGTGTCTAATGTCCTAACTGACCTAATAAAACCAACCTTGTGTATAGCATTCAAAAAGTTCTACAAAATTTCCTATTTGAAGCAACATAGGCTGCAGATTTCCCAACCGATTCGCCTTCACTCTGCCCCGAATGTCCTGTCAATAAAAGATCAAACCAAGCAAACTGGGAACACCAATTTCAGCAGCTCAAATCTTGTAAAGCTGATACACTGTGATCAAGCAGGGTTGTTTACCCATTGAACACAGAAAATAAAAGGCACTTGGCCCGTTCATCTTTTCTGTAAGTCTCTCCTTAATAATATTTGCATCAGAAATCGACTTTCCCAGTTAAACAAATAGATATTGTATCTTAGAAAATCATGAAACAGTATTGTCACACCAATCAAAATAAATAAAAAAAATGAAACACTATTGTCACTTACTGGATTTTAGACAGCAGAGTTCATAGTCACTGAGTCGTTTTTGTTCTCCATTCTCGACTGTAGGACACCAAGAACGGATTAGCAAACTCGACTCGTTAATGAAAATGACAACATATAAAACACAAGGCATGAAGGATGGGTTTTCATATAGTGTAAAATTGTTTCCAATCTTCGGATGCTATCTTATTTAAAGTTCAAACTGACTAGGAGAAAGAAAGTATACCATGAAACTTAAGGATACCAGTCAAGTGATATATGCATCACCCTGCGAACTTCGAAGAATGAATAAATAAATCAAGGAGTATTAAAGAGAAATCACCATGACTAACCCTCAGTATCAGATTTAACAGGCGTTGCTATTGTCATCCTCCTCCGCGAGCTTCCACAATAGTTCAATTCCATCCATGTGAGCCATCCCAACCACTGCTACAACTTTTCCAGGAAAACATCTAAGGTTCGTAAACATATACTTGTCTCTATCTTCAATCAACACCTGAGACTGCCATTTAAAGTGGATTCAACAATTTTGTTTTGTTATCTCTCTTTAAAGGGAAAATGTTGAACACGAACTACTGTATATTGTATTGCAAGCAAAAAGAAATGGATGTCTTTTCATGGTATAAATTTAACTATGTGTCTCAGGGGAACCTCAAGAAAAGCATAGACTAGAGCGACCACAGAAACTTACAATCTCGGGACAAAGTTTTTTATCAAAGCTACACATTTCCTGCACAAAGGATCTTGTGTATTCTCCATCTATTAAGTCAGTATGACGCTTGATCGTTTGGCGGGATTTCTCGACTTCATCCCGAAGTCTAGTATATGCTTTCCAAAGCAAGTCAAAAGAGGATACTTTAGATAACTGTAGAAGCGTAACCTGCAAATTATGTTATAAATTTATTACCCCTGATCTAGAAAAGAAAATGAACCAAAGAGAAAACAAAGAAAATAAAGACTAGTACATCAATATCTTTGATCAATGCAGACACATAGTGCTCCCACTCTAGCAGATTCTTCCATTGCAACCTGGAAAACATAGCCAAGGCTATAATATCACTCGGACATGCTAGGCATACAGATAAAACAAATTTAAGCAATAGGCAAGTTCATATGCATTTAAAAGCTTATTCAACAATTACCCTGAACTCGAGGCCTGGAAATATACCATCTACGTGCAACCGGTGGTACCAATAATTCAGAATAAAGATATAAATCTTCATGCACAGTCCACCTGGAGCTCTCATGGAACTGCGGAACAACTTGCAGAATGTATCCTCTTCAGGTTTCCAATTCATGAGCCCGATAGCACGTTTGAAGCACAGCTCGACCTGCAAATAGTTCCTTGAAATAAATCAAACAAGTTGAAAGCTCGAGTAACGTAAAGAAACCTTGTGCAGTGAGAAATTCTTATAAAAAGCATGTAAAATAGGTCCACCACAAAGTTCCTTTGCTGAAACTTAGGACATCGTATAAGCTCAATCACTATTTCTATCCAAGTACAAACTCTCAAATAAAAAGCTAAATTGTAGAGTTTTACTGATATATCGCAGTCGCACTTATGAAAGGTGGCATACCAAAAAACAATTTAATACGAAGTTGATCTTGAAGACAAAAATAAATGTAACTGTAATGTGAGACCATTTCCTCCAGAACTAAAAAGGGTAATTCAGAATTGCACTAGATCTAGAGGTAGCTGCATAATAACACAAGTCTGAAGTCAGTGACTCTGGCCTGAAGGAGCAGCCTTTAGTTTTGGTGTCTCTTTTACTTACGGACAGAGCAGAAGCCTTCGTGACTATGTAAGGCATATCAAAATTGTACATTTATTTAGTCTACCAGCGCTACTTTAAATTGAGTACCAAGGACATGCATTCTATGGCTGAACCTCACTTCAAAATCAGCTTCTTACATCCTTAGGACGTGCTGAGGCAGATCAACTCGATAAATGTAGTGCAGCCACTTTGGCAATTTAACTTGGTCATCAAATAATTACCAAACCACTATGACCATGAGACCATTTCCAAACAATTTTTTCAAATTTCTGATTACAAAGATCCCAAGACTCGGTTTCAAATAACCTAAACTAAACCGGTTAACACAAAGACAAACTCATTCAACAAGGAATTCATGAAATGAATCTGCAATGGAACTAATCAACTGTATGAGAACAACTACAAGGAGTGTTACCTACCGCAACCACATCAGGCGATACATAATCGATCACCTACATTGCAAAATAACAACTGTATTAGCAAATAGCATTTGAAAGGAACCAACAATGTAACATTAGGAATTCAAAAGAGTTAACCAGCTTCAGAAGGGTGAACATTTGTTGTCAAAATAGAACATGCGAGGTCAATGATGCTATATTTTCATGAAAAGACACAATAAAAGAGAACAAACAACATCAGGACTTAGAAATAAAATTGATGTACGGTACATGCTAAATTACCCACAAGTAAACACACATAGACACATAGCAGAGGCATATGCATCGGAAAGAATTTCATTTAACTGAGAACGTACGAATGCAACATGTAGAAGCAAATAGCGAGGGAAAGAAAGCACATATAAGACGATAAACAGAACAATCTTCTGTAACTATAGTTTAGGAACATAGTACCGGTCGGCTAGAGAATGTCTCATAAAAGTATAACATAGTTTTTACGTCGGCCTGTCAGAGCCTTGCACAATTTACACTACAGCAAGCAAAATCGTATAAGCAGAGCTGTGAAAATCTTAGCTGACTCACTGGTTAAGCCTATTCAATATGTTTTGCTAATTATGACTTCATTACCCCCTACTAATTGCACCCACTAACCAACCAAAATGACACCCGTTCCCTTACAAACCTCCGCCACCACACCATCAACACCTCCGTCAAATACTATCAATTTATCGGAGATATGGAGAAACAAAAGAAACCGAAAATTATTCAATACCACTCTGGGATGGGGTAAGTGAGACTTGAGTCTAAGAATTTGGAGATAGGATGGAAGAGAACCAAAAAGATACCTGTGGAGAAGCCAAAAGAACATGTGATTGCAGATTATTCGAAGAAGAGAGGGGGGATTTTTGGTCTACAAAAATTGCAGAAAACAGGAGAGATAATGGCGGAAAAATCCATGATCTTTGGGGATGTTTTTTTTTACCGCATATTTTTGGGGTCTTATAACTATTTGAGATTGGGAAGTGCAATTGTAATATTGTTTTCCGTGTTCAAGTAATAATTAATTGATCAAGTAATGTTACGTAGCTCTTCCGGAGAAGATTAGTTATAGATGCGTTATGTCCACCGGCAACTCACTGGCGATGGTGGCGGAGATGATGATGGTGGTTGACCGATGGTGGAGCGGTATTTGGGATTTAAAGCCCCTGGTTAGGTTAACAAATTTAAATGGATTGTGAGCGTGAGAATGGATTGTGTGTCCGTAAAGGTATTTTGGTCCGAGTTAGATAAATATGTCGAATCGGTCCTAATCAGCGAGTTGACTACGATTCCTACATTTCTCAAATCTGTTTTCGCTCTCCTTAAACAAAAATCATCAGTTTTGGTATGAAATGTATATGCTTTTTAGTCTGCACACTGGTGATACCTGTTTCGGAGGATAACCCGTCTCTTCGATGATAACAACTTTTCCCCTTGATCCTAGCAAAACGGGTCGGCTTGGCCTGAAATGTGGGAGGTATAAAAGTCCTCTTAGGCCTGTTCCTACGGCGAGAGGTATAAAAGTTGTTTTGCCATGCCATGTGGCATGGTAAACTAGTTTCCTCACTATGGTAAAACTCACAAATTCTATTAAAGTAGTATATTTTATTGTGTTTTGTGGGACCCTTATCAATAAAAAAATTTAGTTGTTTGTGTTTTGTGGTGTATTTATTAAATTTTAAGGATTATATAATATTTTGTGGGACCCTTATATAATAAAAATCTGTTATAATAACTAAAAAGTAGGAGAGAAGAAGTAAAACAAAAATCAAAAAATTACCTAGCGGTGGAGACTACACCGGGAGATCTACACTACACCGAACGGTCAAGACTCGACCGCTCGGTGGAAACTTGACCTAGCCTGGCTAAGTGGCAAATTTGCCACTTAGCCAGGCCAGTTTGCTTGTTTGCCAGCTCCATAGTGGGTGCAAAACTGGCAAACTGGCCAGTTTGCTATGCCCATAGGAACCGGCCTTAGAGCATCTCAACAGAGGGTGAATCTTTTTTTTTTCTAAGTGACGCATAGGATTTTAGACCCCCGTTGGCATAAATCCATCTTCAACAATAGGGTCCTACAAACTAGGAGGGACCAATTACTAAATATGAAGGTGCTCAAGAAAGTGTTATCTACACCTCCGTCTCCACCTCCACGTCATATTTTTCACTATTTTTTTGTAAAAAAAAATTCTCTACTGTTGGAGATGATTTTTTAGATATGATGTCCTATATTTACTCTATGTGTAAACCCTATAAATAAAAAGGACTAAATTAAAAAGCCACATAGAATTTTTTACACCTTCCGTTGGAGATGCTCTTAGAATGAGTGTCATCATCTTACGGATGGCAAAATTGGCACACAGTTCTTTGATTCTTTCCGTGTGAACTTAAGGAAGATGAATGAACTTCATTTACTTTGAACAAAATAATTGAAGGGGCATAATCTATACAGTCAGGTTGCAGTATTACAACCAAGAAAAGAAAATCAAACAGGAAAGGGATAATGCACTTACTATAAACAAAACCGAGCCTTTGTTAACCTCAGAAGCTTTATTTTGAAGGGCTTTTTGATAAAGTACCCCTGCTTTTGAAATTACACAATAAAAGTGCCCCCGTGTTTTTGAAATTTGTTAAAGTACCCTTAGCTTGACCGTTTTATTCAAAAAAACGGTAAACGGCCGTTACAAGCCGTTAAAGCTGAGGTGGCAACGGGAAAGAGTCTTAAAAGCCCTTCTGGTTGAGTAGAGACGATTCTACTTGAATCACCGATCCGAAACACTGAGTCGAGTCAATGTGTAAACAAACTTCATTTCATAAATAAATATGTTCCAAAATAACATAAAGTTTCAATTAAAGATGAAACTGCAATACGAAGAGTTTTCATCAACCAAAAAACCAATCATCCCATCAAAATAAGACATAAATACTATTGCAAACTACATGACTAAACTGCAACCATTCACTTCTTTGCTTGAGTCATTTTCTTCTTCTTTGAAGTTCTACCTACTTTAGTACTAGATGGAGCTGCAGCTTTTGAAATATTAGATGGTTGAGATGGTTGTTTATCCTTAGAAGTAGATGCAACAGGTCTTTCAAATTTGGTGAAGGTAGAACCATCTACTTGAGTTCTTTGCCTCTTTGCTTTAGGATTCTGACCAACATCACCACCTGCATATGTAGCTTTGTTATGACCAGTTGAACCACATATTATACATGAATATGTCTTTTTCTGTGCTTTAGGCTCATCCCATGCTCTCCTCCTCTTAGATCTTGGCCTTCTTGTTTTCCTGGTCTTGAGTGAAGGTTCCAGATCAATCTTTTCATCTTCTTCCAACTAAACAATAACGAATACTTAGAATGGTATCCTTAGAAAATCAAGTCACTAATGGGAATAGCTAGAACAAAATGGGAATAATCCACAAATAACTAGGAAAAAATACAAATACCTCAAGCCAATCTTCTTTATCAGGAAATGGAAACACAGTTGGTGCATATATGGCTCTGTATGTAGCAACTGTATAATAATGAGAGCAGTACCTGCCAACATCAGAAGTTATTGGTGCATAAGAAAGTTGACATAAAACACACAACAACAAAAAAGTTAAATATGAGTATGCACTTACTTTGTCCAATCAGGTCTAAATGGCTTCAAACAACAAACAACATGTTGGCAAACAAATCCTCTGAGTTGCCATTGTAGACAAGTACATTTCTTTTCATCCAAGTTAACAATAAAAACTGCCTTGCTACCTACATTTGTAACCTCATACAGTTTTCCAAAAACACATGGGTCAACTTGAAATGCACTAACCAACTTCAACATCTTCCCAATCAGTTTCATTCCAGTTGGAACCAAGTCTTTAGGATTCCATTTTGCACTCTCCTTTTTCCTTTCGTAAAACAAACTCCTAACCAACTGATTATAAAGAATTATTACTCTACAGATGGGTTTGTCCCTAATATTTTTTATCATGGAATTAAATGACTCACTAAAGTTGTTATTTAGGTGTTCACATTTACTGGTGTCATCAAAAAAGGCCCTAGACCATGACTCAACACCAGCATCTTCAAGGTACTTGGCAGCTGCAGGATTTTCTTTCCTTATATCTTCCATGTGTTTCTGGCAAACAACACACACAAACAATAAAAATATCAGCATACACAAACAATAAAAATATCAACATACAACCATACAATAGCTGATATAAGTAATATTAGATTGTTACATAGAAATGTTTCTTCTTGTAGCATTTGGCTGCATTCCACAGTGAGCTATACAACTTTTGTCCCTTGTAGTACTTCTTGAAATTGCTATACAAGTGCCTGAAACAACAGCAAATATAAATAACAAACTCAATAAAATTATTTCTTAATAAAGTAAATAAACAGTTGAGAATCTCACCTCCAACAGTATTTATGATGTGAGTTTGGGAACACAGCAGGAACAACTTCAAGTAGTCCTTTTTTCCTATCTGAAATGAATGTCAATGGCATTGGATGGCCTTCGAGTAATGGCTTCAAGTCAGTGAGAAATATCATCCAATTCTCAATTGTCTCAGCTCTGAAAACTCCAAATCCTAATGGGACTAATCCATTTTGACCATCTAACCCTGTTGCAGCCATCAACCCACCACTATACTTACCATTTCCATGACAAGCATCTAACCCAATAACTGATTACCCCCTTCCTTCCATCCTTTGATAGCTCCAGCAAAGCTTATTGTCATGGACTCAAATGCCATGTCAGTCTTGCAATATGAAAAACTAGCAACTGAGTCTTTGTTGGAGTCACACACCATCTTATAAAGTTTGGGAACATCCTTGAAACTGTCTTCATAACTCCCATATTTAGCTTCCAATACTAAATTCATGGCTTTCCATGCAGTATGGTAAGGAATATCAATGAGATGATAAGCCTTAAAATCCTATTGAATCTGCCTAGGTCTTGGAATTACATTTCCAGAGCTGTTCTTCAACTTGTCTTGTAAAACTTCAGCTACTAGTTGAGGGTCTGCAGATCTATTCTTCACCTTGTCTTGTACAACCCTCTTGCAAGTATGCTTTAAGTTCACACCCTTAACCTTAAATGTAGATTGGTGTTGTAGTTTTGAAGCAAAAACCATCCAGTGACAAACAACACGGCCCCTACGGTTAAACCTCTTTGCACACCAAACCCTAACTCTAGTCTTGTCACTCTTTTCAGCCTTATACTCACATTCAGTTAATACACAAAAATGCTTTAAATGCCTTTGGAATGCGTTTTTATCAGGAAATTCAGTACCTACAATCATTTGTGAAGGATCCAATGGTTCAACAAGGTCTGTGTCATCAAACAAATCACCAGGTTCATCCTCTAACTCTGAATTATCAGCCACATGATCCTTGAACCACTGAGGGTCTTCTTCAACATCTTCACCTAAACAACTACAAGCCAAAACAATTAATGTTAAATGCTACAACCACAGCCAACTGTAAAACATTCAAGATGGATCTGAGATGATTCAAAAGTGTTACAACCCTAATGAAACACAAGAACATTAAAGTCTTACAACCATAAAAATAAAATATTAAAGGGTAACTACATTTTGTACCTTCCTCATTTACTTCTGCACCATCATCACTTGAATCATCTGCAAAACACTAAAGTGTTAGTACAACAATAACTACAACAATAATTCATAATAATAATTGCAAAAACTTGCTTGAGAGTAAATGAAGGTGGAGTTTATAAGGACCTTCATCTCCAACATGTTCAACATCACTTGCATCTTCATTGTCTTCATCACTATTATAAGCAGATGCAGCTTCAGGATCTTCTACAGGATGACACTCATGCACTTCTTTGTTCTCAAGTTGAACTACAATCTCATCATTTTCTTTCAATTTCTGTAACCAATAGTCCTCATTCCAATCATCATCTACTTGAACTGGTTCCTCATCTACTAGAACTGGTTTGCTACTTGTTCCTCCTCTCAAGTTGTCACCAACAACACTTGCTTGAGTAGGTTGTGAACAATCCTGCCCAAACAACTTCCTAGCACTAGAACCACCTACACTTTTTTTCTTCTTACCTTCAAGTCTCGGGCTTCTTCTCACTTGAGGTGACTTTGATGCAGTTTTCTTATGTGTGTGCTCCTTATCCCATTCTGGATTCTGAACCTTGACAAGCAACTGAATACAACCATTGTTGTATACTGTAGCATTCTCCCAAAACCAAAAGAAAGCATTATCATTCTTTAGAGTCCATGGAACTCCATGTTTTGACATCCATAGTAAAATAACATCATTTATATCTTCCTAACATAACTTTCTGCGAATCATTTGCGAAAATATCCTCAAACTGATCTTATCTCTTTCTAATTGTCTGAAAGCAAACTCAATCTTACTCTCAATGCAATAACAATTTATATCTCTAAATTTGATTTTTCCCTTATCAATGTTACCACTGAAAAATACATAAGAAATACAAATATATTACAAACACTCTTACAAATACAGAAGCATTACAAAAATACAAAAAAACAAAAAATCAAACAAAATTATGTCATCACAGAAATACAAATACAGAAATACAGCAAATACTGAAATACAAATACAAATACAAATACAGCAAATACAGAAATACAAATAAATTTTTTTCTGGGGATAATTTCTTGGATTTTATAACATTGCTTTTCAGATTCGAGTGCTCATGTTTTTTCCAGATTCGATTCACAGACATGTTTTATCCAAAATTGAGTCACAGCCAAAAAAGAAAATGAAAAAAATGATGGGTCATGAAGAATCTTCACAGACAAAAAAGAAAAGAAAATGATAAAACAATGATGAAAAAGTTAGGTTTCAATCCAACAAAGTTAGGGTTTCACTTTAAATCGACAGAAAAAGCTTCTAAATCGTTTTGTTATATCATGCAACAAGTACAGATCTAAAAAAAATCAAAAGTTAGGGTTTTAAAATTTCTTACCTGGACATCACCTTTTCCTTTCACGTCGTCGTCATTGATGAATAATTAGAGTTCATCTTCAATACAATAAATCAATTAAACCAAAATCAAATACTACTAACTATCCTTGCGATTCAGTTAATCGCCAATTTTTTCCCTCTTCTAAAACTGAACGACATGAGGAAGAAAATATGAGATTTACTTTCTCTGACTAGATTTAGTCTTGGTACAGGGGTTTATGGCAATTTAAGCACTTTTTGACTAGGTAAATGACTATTGACTGGATTATGTGGCCCATGACGGAAAACTAAACACTAAGGCTACTTTAGAAAAGTTCAATATATCGGGGGCACTTTTTTCGTGTGTACCAAAAAAACCGGGCACTTTATCAATTTGCCCTATTTTGAAAAAGAGAAGGTTATAGGAGCTAGCATGACCTCCAAATTGCCGTTTAACTTTTCCTGTTTTCAAAGTGCATTCTCTAGTCTTTTCAGTCATACTATTGTTGCAAGCTATGTCTAGTCCTCTAGAAACTTGAACCCGCCTTCGCTTTTCTTCGACTAGTCTTATCCAACTCCACTTAATTAGACTTGCTCCTGGATACCTACATGTCCAAAATGTTTCTTCCCTTTGACATAATAAAGTCTTTCTTACGGGAAATGCCAGGAAATAAATGACACTATCGGTATCTACAGACAACAACCTGGGGATGATTTCATCATATTCTATTCACTGTAGTACGTACCCAGCGTGGCTTGTTTTGGAGCTATTTAATTATAAACGTTATATTTTCATTCGCAAAGCGTAACTTGACGCCAGTTAAATAAGAGTCCTTCTGTGCCAAATTAATTGAGCTATTTAGTTTTAAATTTTTTCTCACAAATAATTGAACTATTTCACTAAGAGGATATCTCTAAAACTATTATTTTAATTGATTATTGTTACTATAAAAAATATGTATAATTTGATAGTCATGTTTATATTCATTACGTAGATGTTTTAAAATGTTTTTTAACGGTATAAAGTTTACGAAAAACCGTGGTATAGTTTAAGAGATAAATCATTTTTAAGTTTTACTAGTTATTATCCATGAGGGTATAATTGTAAAAAAATACTTAAATATACTCTTGTTTCCTCCTTGCCTTAAGAATTGTGCAAACTACAACTAGCTCAATTAATTTGGGACGGAAGGAGTATAAAAAATTGAAAAGTATATTGTGAATAGAGAAGGATACAAAGTAGAAGGGAGGAATAGAGAGAGAAATTCTATTAATTTATATGGAATACAAAGGTTTATGACTCTATTTATAGAGTTTACATACTTGGTGCCCAAGTAATAGGGTCCCACTAAGTTGGGCATCTATATAATAAACTGTCGTTTATAACACTTCCCTTAGATGACCATTGTATCTAAGATAATTGCCTCATTAAAACCTTATCAGGAAAATCCAAAAGGACAAAACCTGATTGAAGGGAAAAGAACACAATTACGAGAAACTTATAACAGTGTTGCACATGCATATGTTGCCTCGTTAAAACCTTGACAAGCAAAACCTAGTCGGACAAAACCTTGACAAATTAAAAAGAGTACAACGTGATAGTCCAGTTGTTGATGGGAGAAAACGATTTGCTGGTTTTTTAGGAAGTGAAGAGACGACCGTGCGGAGAAAACTCCTCGAACCGAGCAAATTGCTTTAACCTTTTGCAAACAGATGCACTGCAAAGGGAGTGCTTGAATTCGAGAGATCAATCTGTAAGACTCCAGCCTAAACTAAGACAATGGCCGTTCCAGAGTCAATTCGGTCACAAGAGAGATGGGTCGATCTGTAGGAGGGAAGCTGAGAAGTGTGTGAGATCAAGATGATCAAGGATTGTGGATGTGTTGTGTATTCTGCATGAGGAAAATAAGTTCTGATGATTGAATTTGCTCTGTTGAGAGTAATTGCTCAGACCATGAGTTCTTGTTGTCTGTTTCTGTTGTTTTTCAATCATGGTTTCAGAGACTCATTTATATTCCAAGAAGTAGTAGACACATTGATCCCAGTAAGCGTGACGGTTGCTGGAGTCAAGGAGTGGGAAAGTGGAAATCGTGTTAAAACCAGTTACTCATCGTGCAGAGTCTTGGTTGATTGTCCACCCACTACTTCGTCAACTCCTTCAACCGCTTGCACGACTTAGTTACATTCTCATCGTGGGTGAACACACGTGACGTAGGACGCCGGACCAAAACCCTATTTAATATCCCTCATGTGACACGATTGATGTCTCGTGATTGTGGAGTCTGCAAGGAAGACGTGTATTTAGTTAGTCAGTTGTTGACTTTAATGAGACGATGAGTCTTTGTATTGCTAAGTCGAACATGATTTACGAATGTTCTAGGATTCATGAATTGAAAATATCTGTTGAGACATATGTATAATTGTCGAATGAATGTTGATAACTAAAGTGAGCTAATACCAAAGTCCCTTGAAGACTAGTTGGTGAAAGGATGATTAAATGCTGGTTTAATCATTTATTAAAATAGTGCTCATCTGAGCGTTAGGTAATAAAACCTAATTATGGAGAAGTGAGGGACCGACCAAGGGGTCATGGAACCGGCCCTGGTGGTCATGGGACCGACTGACGATTGTTTGATGAAAGTCCAAGTTGTTTGGTTGAGTTTGAACCTAATATGAGCAAATTAGGTCAAAGAAAATATGTGGGACCGGCTTCCTGCAAGCCAAGAGATGACCCTATTTGGTCAAGATAGCATGCCCATGTCACCATAGTGTTCGTGTCTCAGTCCTGAGAATTCTGGTATTTTCTGGTGTGCGTTTGAGCAACATTTGAGAAAATATGAAGAAATCAGGGTTTTGTTCAAACTGAGAAACTTCATAAGATGAAGGAAATAATAATAAAATAAGGGATTACAAGGTGTGGGACCGACCACGGCTAGGGCATGGCCGGACGGCTAGTAAGCCCGGTCCCGCAACACCTTTCCTAATTTTATATCATTTCCATGATGTGAAGGAAATCTCATGAAACTGAGGAGTTTGTTGAAACGAAGGAGTTTCCATGAGATGAAGGAAATAATAATAATAAAATAAGGAATTACAAGGTGTGGGACCGGCCACGGCTAAGGCATGGTCGGCCGGCTTGTAGGCTCGGTCCCGCGACACCTTTCCTAATTTTATATTATTTCCATGATGCGGAGGAAATCTCATGAAACTGAGCAGTTTGTTGAAACTAAGAATTTTCCATGAGATGAAGGAAATAATAATAATAATAAAATAAGGAATTACAATGTGTGGGACCGGCCACGGCTAGGGCATGGTCGGCAGGCTAGTAGGCCCGGTCCCGCGACACCTTTCCTAATTTTATATTATTTCCATGATGTGGAGGAAATCTCATGAAACTGATGAGTTTGTTGAAACTAAGGAGTTTCCATGAGATGAAGGAAATAATAATAATAAAATAAGGAATTACAAGGTGTGGGACCGGCCACGGCTAGGGCATGGTCGGCCGGCTAGTAGGCCCGGTCCCGCGACACCTTTC
>JAJJMB010006234.1:359674-396442 GCA_023531105.1 Papaver atlanticum
TAGGGCATGGTCGGCCGGCTAGTAGGCCCGGTCCCGCGACACCTTTCCTAATATTTTATATTATTTCCATGATGTGAAGGAAATATCCTGAAACTAAGGAGTTTTGCTAAAATGAAGGGATTTTCATGAGATCAAGGAAAAAAATAATAAAATACGATAAAATAAAGGAAGAGGCGTGGGACCGGCCACGACGGCATGACCGTCCGGCCGGTGGGCCCGGTCCCCTTAGACGCCTCTTTTAATATTTTATTATTATTATTATTATTATTATTATTCTCCCATATTTTGCATAGGTTTCCTCATTCCTTCGTATTTTTGAATGCTCGTTCGTGCATTCAGGTGCTCGTTAGTGTATTATTGCTAAGTACACTTGCACCATTTTCTAGGGGCTTACTCGATGGTGGCTCAAATGCCCGTACGTTGAATATTTATTACTAACCCATGGAATTCTACTGGGAAAAGCCATGAATTGAAGTAATCGGAATATTATAAAGAACGTAGAATGTTTTCTAGGAATTAAATTGATGAATCTAGCGACTAGAAATAATTAATTGATGGCTCTATACTAGCACGTTGTCTAGGAGCATTAATTATTCGAGAATTGAGCGATATGAGCTAGTTGAAGCGTCATATTTATTATGTATAGTCAGGGGAAAAATTGTTACATCCTGAAGGCGTTATCGCTCTATACTAGCAGGAAAGCTGTCTAGGAGCCGTCCAATCATTAAGATTCTATACACATGTCTTTTATATAGTCAGGGAAAACATTGTTACATCCTGAAGACGTTATCACTCTATACTAGCATGCAAGCTATCTAGAAGTCGTCCAATCGTTTGATTCTATATAAAAGTAATTACTGAAATTGCTCAGTATTAATGAAGTATGCCGTGGTCTCAGTTGAGAGACTGCATATTCATATATGCTCTGAGAGGAAATATACTTAGTCAGAGATTCTTATGGATGATGATCTGAGAGGCAATACACTCAATCAGAAACCATCGTGGCATGAGTTTTCATGCTTAAATGAGAGACATGAGTCTTAATATTCGTCTAATTACCGGATCAGGAATATGCAAGGTTATGATTTTACGATTTTATCCTTTGTCAAAAATCCACCATCAACACCAGTAAAACACCTTTCACTATGATGCTCCCCCTGATAAGTACTTCAGTTAAATCTTGGCTTGCAAATCTTTGAGTCAAGACTTCCCAATTTCGGTAAAGGAATTTCTTGAATGTTGGAGATAAGAATGATTTCATGAGAAATTTTCCAGTTGATGAAGTCTTCTTTTGTGTTAGTCGTCTAACAGTAGTGTTCTCGAGTCTTCATGCTTCTTTAAATACATTGAGGACTTGCTTCTTGGATTGCAAGCTTCTCGAAGATGATTTGCAGAAGTAGTTGATGTAATTTCTTCAACAAAGTGCCAATATGTAGCTACAATTATATAGGTGAACAAAAGTTGTGATCATACCTTATAGGGATTTGAATGATATCCAAACTCATAGGAGATGGTTATGTTGATGTGGTCTAACAAAATGGCTTAGTTAACGGTGGGAATCCACCAAATAACCGAAATTGATGCAACTCCCCTTGGATGACCACCATGTTGAGTTTAATTGTCTCACTAAAATCTTGCCATTAAAAACCCAACGGGAAAAATATGGATGAAGAAAAAAGAGCACAAATATCAACATTAAAAGAAATTTAAATGTCAGAGATGTTGCCTCGTTAAAACCTTGTCAGGAAAACCACATGGGACAAAACCTGAAATGAAAGGAAAAGAGTACAACTTTTGACGTATTTATCGATGCTAACCCAACTATATGAGTTTTTCATAAAAATAAGCATCAAAATAATAATTCTAATCTATCATAAAGACGAGTTTATGCTAGCATAATTCTAACTGCAGATTTAAGAAAGGAAAGAAAATAGAACTTATGCTGCTAAAGCGTTGAATTTTGTGTTTTTAAGGACTCCTCAAGAGACCTACAAAGCTGATATCATCAAATAATTTTTCTGGATTCTTAGTTTTGTACCAAAATTTTAAAAACACATAGAGGATTGTTCGACCTGACATAATCAAGTAAGGTGGCTGTCTGAATATGTTCTCAACCACATTTCTCGTGCAAATGCAATACGAGTCCTTCAAGGACTACCACGGAAAAAGCATCATACATGGAGAATAAAAATTTATTGAATCAATCCTAGGGTCTGAAAAAAATAGAACCCTGAAATCATTTTTACAACAAACATATTTCTCATACAACACATTATGACTACACTAACATGTAAGTAATAGGTTAGGAAATTCTTAAGGTGTTAAGTCTTGGATCCAAAATTGCGTTAACTGAGAAATCAATCCAACCTAATTGGATTGTATGCCAACAAATCATGTATGTCTATATTCCTATACAGCGGGGTCTACAACCACCATCATTTATTTCAGTATCTATTATAAATGAATATTCGACAATCATTAGTTTATTATGACCCAACCAAATTTTCTGGTGTATACACACTTTGAAAAATTCAAATTTTACTGGTACCAGTTCCCCCGTGCATTATAATCTCCTCCTCTTTAAATGAGGAGATATTAATTTTGAGAATGTGAATGTAGCATGTAGCAAAACGCTACATTTTTGCTAGAAGTGATTGGATTGCCTTTTCAAACGACATTAGCTTATGGAAAAGCTAAATGAGATAATTTCATGCCTATTATTTAATGACATCCATTTTTGATTTGATCATCATGGGAGAGAAATTAATATAACTTTTAAGTTAACCAACACCAACATTTGGTAGTGTATAGTCTCCCCCCAATATGGCAGAAATATGTTTTCATCTGATATATGAAAACTTCAAGTTTCGTAAAGTATTATCCGATTAATTCGAGACATATACTCATTATGAAATATGTCTTTCGACATAAAAAAAAATGTAGTCTTAATAGACACACATATTTACCATCAACCATGGGTTACTTTTGGCGCAAAAATAAAATAAAAATGATATGTCAAAAATAAAAGCATTAAAGATATGCAAACAAATCTTCGATAACTTCATGACCTCAAGGGCCAATAAGATATTGATTCGGAAAATTATGGACAATTTCTTTTTCAAAATAAAATTAAATAAAGATCAATATAGTCACTACGATCACTAATAATATTGGCTAACAAGCCGGGTGCGCACCCATTGATATTTTATGTCCTACCGTATCCCAAAATCAAGTTGAACGGTCTCAATTTTGGAAAGTAGCGCTAGGAAGAAAAAATAATAATATAAATTTTTTCTTCTCAATATCCCTCAGGAATACAACAATTTGGTGTTTGCAATTGTGAACACGTAATAACCAATCTCATCCATTTAGTATCCATAGAGAAATCTAATTCTAATTGGTTTAAATGATTCTATTTGAGAAGAATAAACAAATTATTATCGTATTCTTTGTAGAGAAAAACCTACTTTTTGGTTGATGAAGATTTCTTTGAAAGAGTACAAATCAATAACCAATATTGGCTAAAAGTTCTTAGAATGCCAATTTTATATCTCATTAAGGAGAATTCATGGGGAAAACACATCAATTGGTTTGTACAATTAACAAAATTGTGTCGACAAATAAAAAAAATATTGTCGTTTTCAATGTCGCATAGTCAACTTTGTAGCTGACAGATGGTTTCTTGTAAAAAATAAAATAAAAACCATTAATCACATGATCCCCATCTAATGGACAAATATACCAAATTTAATTGGCCGGAGGTTTATGAACCATGCATATGATTAGCTACCGTAAGGGTAATAAAATCTGCGAATACACCTATTTTTGGTGATTACAGTTTCATGAAAGGAATAGAAACTGTAAACCATATATTGATGGATTTTTTTTTTTCTTTCTCAATGGAAAAATAGAGAAGAAAGAAAATCAAATTTATTCGAAGAAAATCAAATTATTCGAAGAAAATAATAAATAAATTTGATAACCCATACTTAATTTAGACTTTATTTTGAGACCAGTCAATGGGTTTTCGTTACACCAAAAGAAAAACTTAAGAAGCTATATAGGTATGGATGGTGTAACGAAAATACGAAATCCACATTAGGATATCTAAGAGCTTCAAACTTATCCGTGGATTCATTGACTGAATTTTATTATTGTCAACGAGACAAAACAGTAAGATGTCAAATAGGACAAAATATATGGACTCAATGATCCACTGTACAATCCATGTACTCTCTAAGATCCATGTTTTCCGGGGTCATAAGAATAATTAACCCTTAAATCAACCACTATTACCTCGGATTAGTTAAGAAACATCATAGACAGTGTTTACTTACTGTACTCTCCCGTGAACATATAGACAGACACTTTATCCAAGTTGAGGTGCTTGCCTGAAATGTACTTTTCTGAATTTATTGAGGTTAACTAGGGAGTTTACCCTTTTCTATCTCATTTAGTGCATCACAGATTTGACCCATTTTAATTTCTAGACTTGTGAAACGTTGGTCTGTGGTCTTTTGAAGTTGTAAAATATTTTGGGTCAACAGACCGACACTATCCTCAAAGCTAGGCTTTTTCTCAACAGGGTATTGGTTGAACGATTGTACTTGGGGGTTTCTAGGATATGAGTATCCTTGGTTATTACTCGTTGTACCCCCTTGTACGGGCCCTTTAGACCATGAAAAGTTAGGGTGATTCCTCCACCCTGGGTTGTAGGTATGAGAATAAGGGTTGTCTCTTGCTTATGATACAAAGCATTAGCCTGCTCAAGTTTAGATTCTTGAAATGCATGTAGGTCTGGACAACTATCCACTAGGTGGTCCGAACTGTGACATGCCGCACAACTGGATGTCTCAATTTGGTCACGGAGAGTATGGGCAGTAGTTTTCACAATTTTCTTACAGCTCTAGCGCTTCTACTCTCCTAGCCAGGGATGCCATCTTTGCATTTCCTTCAAAGTCAGACTCCCACTCCTGAGTCTTTTCAGCGGCTTCGATTAAGAAAGTCCAAGCCTCATTAGCACTTTTGTTAATAAATGCACCATTGCACATTAACTCAACTGTGGTTCGGGTACTGACATCCAGGCCTTCATACAAAATTTGCACAAGTCTCCATTTTTCAAAACCATGGTGAGGACATTGGAGCAATAATTCGTTAAATCTCTCCAGATATTTGGCCAAGGTCTCACCTTCTAATTGCACAAAACTATTCAGACTTTGACGAATTGTCACAGTCTTATGGTTTGGGAAAAACTTTTTGAAAAATTCTTTAGTGAGATCATCCCATATTCTAATGGACTGTGGTTGCAGGGCATACAACCAAGACTTGGCTTTTTATTTCAAAGAGAAAGGAAATAGTCTCAGTTTGAGGGACTCTTTTGGCATTTGGTTAAAACATAGAGTCCCACAGATATCTTCAAATTCTTTTACATGGTGGTAAGGGTTTTCAGCATCAACCCATCTAAACACAGGCAACATATGAATTATGCTTGCTTTCATTTCAAACTGACCAGCATCAGCTGGTAAGACAATGCACGATGGCTGGCTTGCCCTAGTTGGGTACATGTACTCCTTGATACTACGGTGTTGGTTCAATTCTTTACCCATTGTTTCAGATTGGTCGGTGCTGTTTACTCCATAACTGGGTATCTCAACTACGTCCTCTGGGATAATTCTAACAAGTCGATTAGTTTGGTCTCTAAAAGACGCAATCATAGCCTAGCATGTATATCAGTCAACATGTTATAACAATCAAACAGCACTCAGACAACCAAGGGAATCACAATTCAGGGAAACAAAGTATTGAGAATCAAAAGTTAAAACTTGGAAATATGCACACAGAACTATTATGTTGTATTGATCAGACAAGCAGCAACTGCACAGAACCCTTGTTGGGGTTGTGTATTCAGAATCAGTATGTTTCAGAATTTAGATAGCCCGTTAAACACAACAGACTCAGGAGGTAAACATGCAACTCATGTGTCACAGATTCATGCACAAAGGTACCGAGGAAACTAGTTCAACAGATAGCCATCGTATATCACAGATTAATGCTTTATGAAAATGACAATTAGTTTCAGGGACGAATATACATAAACACGAGTTCTGCCAAGATTAAGAGATGCACAGTGAAATAACAACTTCAACACGTAAATAGGTTGTTCAACTTCACATGATTATGGAAAAATTTCACTCGGGAAACTAGTTTACCAGGTGAACAAGGTATAACATTCAAGACAGATCATCAAAAACTCAGAGATTCAATAATAAACAGTGAGGCTGCAATTTTAACAAGCAATCATGGAAGTTATCAGAAATTTTAAGGGTCGAGAATGATACCGCCGGTATAAACCGGGTTTAGGCACTTCCACAGATTTGTTATGCTCATTTTTCTCTTTTTACAGAGTGTGTATTTCAACTTCACAAGTACCTGGTGACTCAGAAGAGAACTTCGGTACATAGAAGTATGCAAATCATGCAAGGAAATACTAAATAGTGACCTTTTACCATTATTAGAAAGATAGGAACTGTGAACTAAACTGTCTCCAATTGAAAGATTTTCATAGGTTAGAATGGAACAAAAAGTATGGACAAGCTTCAAATGGAAAAGGTAAAATGATAAATGCATGAATGCTTAATATAACACAGAATGCTAACACTAGCAAATGAATTCTTAAACTACAACAGCAGCCATGTAACACCTATCACTACTCAAGATTCAGTCAGCACAACGGGGAGTTCAGAAATTTCAGAATGGAGATTATAGTGCAGCTGAGATGCGACAAATCAGTTCTTGCAGGAATGAGTTCAAGCTAGGCCAGACGCTGAATGAAATAGGAGGTGTTAACAAAATGCTAATGAACAACTAAACACTGTAATCCTACATATTCCTACACTTACTGATGGATATTCACAGATGGTAATATGTTTTAAACTTCAAAACAAAGGAACCTAACAAAGTACAATAGAGCTACAGAATTACAAAAGTTAAAATGAGAATAGTTGCAGATGCAGATAACTCAAACTAGATATGAGATGAACAATGATGTAGGATATATAACAGATGACAAATAAACTACACTAACAACATGAAAACAGAAAAATCTAATATATACAGGGTTATACTAAAAATCGGTAAAGCTAACCAAAGAAGCAGCTACACCGCTACCGAGTCACCGGCGCCAAAAACTTGGTAGGTCTCTAAACAAGCCTACAATAACTGCAAGTGCATGGTGCCAAATATGTAATGTACAAATAAAGGTCAATCCTCAGGGACAAGGTGGGTTTAAAGTTTATTCGAAAATCTTACTACAACTGATTCAAATAAGAGTAACCAAAAGAGTTTTGTTTTGTCGATACGACTAGATGTTGGTAGAGATTATAACAGCAAAGTAAAGATGCAATAACAAAGATGTTAACACTGAGAATGAGGATTATCAAATCCACCACTAACCTACACTATATATTCAACTGATAGCATTATTCTTGTCCTTATAACAGATTCAGGTTTACCCTGTATCCAAGTTGTTTCTCCAATGGATAGTTTAATCGCAACTAATGTATCTCTCCAAAGCATTAATTGTCTAGTTAAAGCACAACTTATCTAAGCATTAATACCAGTCTGGTTTAATTAGCATGAGTTGCAGTATAATCAACATAGTAGAAGTCTAACTACAATGGATACATGGCATACACTGTGAGAGTAAAATGTTGACATACTAAGATTAATTCTATCCTAAACAGTTTGAGCATTCAAGAATAACACAGTAGCAGGCTAGGGCTTCATCTAAACCCTAGCAAAGTAACTTAGAACATGATGAAGATGATTAAAACACAAATGTATTATGAAAACTAATTGATCCAGCCAGTCCTTTTTTTTACACAAATCACAGTGAACCCTGTTTATACTCAATTTTCTTCTCAACCCTGAAATTTGATAACTAGAGAATACCCACTCACTCAAAGCGTGTTTTCCGATAAAACCCTTCTGCAATTCAACTTTAGAGTTCCTTGATTTGATGTTTTCCAGCTGTGAAGATAACCCTAGTCTTGTCTCTCTCAACCCTAGCATCTAGGGTTACTGTTTTGGAGAAGAAGCTACGATGGAGATAGATAGAGACTAGGAGTTTGATTGATGGCTAGCTGAGAGGGTGGCTCTTCACAGAGATGGTCGGGGATTGAAGTGATGGAGGGAGGTGAACTTAGAGGTTTTGCAGAGGCTGAAGAGAAGATGAAAACGACATGAAGGTGTGTTTGGTTTCTGCTCGAGTAGGAGAAGAGTTAGAAGGCTAGGGTGTTGGCGGATAATCCAATTGTTGATGTCTCGGGTGGAGATTCCCTTGGATGCTCAGCAGCTATATCGAATATGACGGATCAGCATGGAAACGGGTTTGGGTCTTGGATCTTGGGTTTTATCTCTTGGAAGATCTTCTTCTAGGCCCAAAATCTTCTTCAAAGTTAATATCTCAAGCCCACACCTGGTTTTGGGTCTTAGAAACAACATTCTTCGGTTGCGGATGAGGTTCAAACAATATTCTTCACTGCCCTCTAGCGGGAGCTTTGTTGTCTCTCTTCCGTTGTTACAAACTCTCTGCTCTTTTGGCTTCTCCATTCATCCAAGCTTTATTCTTGAATACAATGAAAACTCCGAATTTGGGATAATATATGATTTTAAAGCGCAAAAGGTGAGTTAAATGCCAATAAAAAGGTGTAGAAATATGCAATATTTGGCACTCATCAACAACGTAACCGAATAATTCTTTGTTACTCTAGTAATTTAAGGGTGATTGAGTTCGATTAGATCGATAATTTGTTCCTTTAGATGAACTTATTTCTTTTTGAACCCAAAACAAACATGTAAATTATAAAACAAGAACTAAAATAAACCAAACTACATAATTCCTTAACTAATAGTGTAAAACAAACATTAAAGTTTAATCCTTAACTAATTTATTCACACACACTAGTTTGAAACACCCACGACGAACTGTTTTACCGCCTCGTTTATTACGACCTTGTTCTTCTTCGGCGTCACTTTGGGTCTCATCTCCACGACGACCACTTTTACCGCCTTGTTTCTTATGACCTTATTCTTCTTCAGCATCACTTTGTGTCTCATCTCCACTTGCTTGTTCTTCAACAACCCGACTTGGACCTTCCCCTTGTCTTATAGTCCTCTTCACCGTTCTGGGCTGACTTGGCTCTATAGTGGGAGATGTAACCTTAGTCCACTAGTGGTATAGGTCGGTTTGTTATTTAATCGACATAGGATCCCCCACTGCGGATTTTCTTTAACAATTTCTTACTGTCCTTCACCTATATTAGAAAAATCAGTTCTCCAATCAACTATAATTTTTAACAATTTGAAAAATGCATATAAAGGAGAAAATATTACCATATTATTCCACCACTTCATGGCGTCCTCGCCACAAGAAGGCATATGCTCATGAACTCTCTTATCCTCTATCTCCTGTAGCTTTGCGTTGGCCTTCTCAGCATGATCTTGTCGTTCTCTATTTATTACCAGGGGATGACTAAAATTTTCATTCCATTCCATGTATCCCTCGACAGTGGCTTATGGGTTTCCCTCCGCAACTATACAATCTTCCTCTGAAATAACCCACTCTTGATATATAGTTGTTTCAGTGATCTACAGATGGATTTGGTTCATACTTGGGGTTAAAATACTTCGTCGTGTTCTTGGTGCCCCTAACAAATAGTTTGAAGTTGTCGTCTTCCGCGTCGGGTATAATTTTAACATAAGAAAGCTATCCTAATACTCTTTGAGGATCATACATTGAGTAAACGGTAGGATGCCACAATGGTCCATAGTAACCCGAGATAAGTGACAATTCATCCACCACGACTTATTTTTCGTCTTCATCGATGGGTAAAGTGTATGGATGAAAAACCACATCTTCAACTATCAGGTTATCCAGTTTCTCCCTATGAAAACGCGGGGGGTACCAAAATACACCACCAACTTTTTCTTAGGCAATCTATATGGACAAACTCAATATGACTCCGAGAGTTAAACTCAATCAAGGAATAGTATCAATAGTTATATCCCTCTTTCTCTTGTGATTAGAACGTTAACATAATCAAATCCGTGAACCTAATCAGAAAGATATTACTTGGACGGTACCAAGGACCAATGTCCAAGAATCAATCAAGTCGTATCCAACAAACTAGGTCGGATGTCTCTACTATGATTGATTAACGTACAACCTGTGATATTTTAGTTATATAGATAAACAATATAATACAAAAAAAGAAATAACACAGACACCAGAAGTTTTATTAACGAGGAAACCGCAAATGCAGAAAAACCCCGGGACCTAGTCCAGATTGAACACCAAACTGTATTAAGCCGCTACAGACACTAGCCTACTACCAATTAACTTCGCACTGAAATGTAGTAGATCCCTAAAAGGTATCCCACCGATTAAGGTACAATCTCGCTCCTTATGCCTCTTGAATCCCAGCAAGACTCTGCGCAATTGATTCCCTTAGTTGATGTCACGCCAACTAAGAGTTGCTTCAACTCAATTGAATACTTTAAACCAAATATGCCTCCCATAGATTAAGCCTATACATGATTTCCTTTTACAATCAAATAGTTTGATCAAATGTGATGGAAATTGATAGTAATAGACAAAGTCTGGCTAACCTCAAAATCCGGACTTATGCAACCCAAAGTGCAACCTAGATTATTATTCACCTCACAAGTATAAAACTTTTGGAATCAACAAAGTTTGATACGAAAAGAAATTTGATGATTTCTATCTATCTTGATAGAGTAAGCAGCTCAACAATCGATCAAGATCAAGATATTCGAGTTATAAAAAGAAGATTGTTAGAGCATAGCTCAGTTGAACCCACCAAGCGTTGGTATGTAAAGTTTGGTTGTCATATTTTAGTGAATCAAAACTCATTTAAAGAGTCGCTTGATTATTTACTAGAGTCAACTTCGTATAGGTTAGCTAGAAAGTTACTAAGATATGAGACTTACAAGTATTACGTGAAGACTTGAAGAATGTGAAGAAGTAAAGAGCTACAACGACGACATCATCCTTCCACTTGAGGTTAGTAATATTTGACTTGAACTGTTTCATTCCTAACGTATCTTTCAAGTCGTGCATATTGAAAACATAACTGCGAAGCTGTGAATGATTATACTCTAGTTAGACATAGTATTAAGGAATTACAATACGAAGTATAACGTCTATCTTTTGAACTTCGTATATAAGATATCGACATAATCGTATAAATGCTATTGTGATTATGTATGTGTGTGGGTGAACATTTCGTCCTAGGAAACAATGTTTTACATTCTTTTAAAGGAAGTACATTCATAAACTTTTTTTGTAAATTGAAAGGGAAATCGCTAGGATTATTGGTTTTGTTATTCATTGCAAATCTTTGGATTACCAATATGTGGTTTAGTATAACCGCCCATAACTTGTTTATGTATCTTGGTAAAACTATTCACAATGCCTGACTTTTGTATTGGTATGACTTTTATTAGTGAAACCGATCTTAAGTAATCACCTGAGATGGTATGATCGAATTATTGTAATTGGTATGACCAACTCTAGACATTGTGGAACCGATCCTATTAAAGGTGCAACCGATCAAAAGAGGGAATCGATCCTTGTAATAGGTACAACAATTTTTTAGTTATTGGGGAACCGATCCTATGACTTGTGCAACTAAATACAAGTTTATACCATAAATATGTGGTAACCGATCCTAGTACCTTGTCAACCAACTTTTGGTAACTAGCGTGACTAATCTTAGTACCCACATGGAGGTAGAACCAAAACTTGTTTTGGTATAACCGTGAAACCCATGATTGGTGATTTGATAGGATAATCAATCACATAGTTATTGGAAGTCAAATGAACCAATTCTAAACTTGTTTGGAAGTGTGGAAAATCGGTTCCAAGATTGTAAATATGAAAAAGGATTTACAAAGTAAAGATGTCGACACACTTTGAACATGTGCAGTAACTCTTATCTTTTATTGTTCAAAGATATTCCTTAATAGCTAAAGGAGAATCCCGGGTCGAAATAAATTGAGAATCTTTTAATTAAGGTTTTTAGTTTTTATATGCTTTTAATTTCCAGCAATTAAATGCATATCTTTAGAAAATAAAATTAGTAATGTGCATTTACTAATTGGAGATTTTCTACTAAGATTTCGGTCAATATTTGGACAGTGCATTTCCAGGAATTATGAAAACCAATTTTGGCGTTTATTGCATATCTTTGAGAATATTCGGTTTTGGAAATTCCTTGGTGTCCAAACTTCCTTGGTTTATAAATATTGAAGTTTGCATTTCAATAAAAATAATCCTCAGAGCCAACAAAACTACCTAGTTGTGTTGTTACTAGTGGAGCCGTCTATTCGGATAGGAAAGTACCCTAATTAGGAGAAATCTCTTACGACCGCTCGTTTTAAAGACTTCTTTGGGATTGGGAAGCTTTACGAGTACCATTGGTGGGAAACTTGATAATAGCAGTTTATTATTAGTTTTCGATTGATTTGATTGACTAACGGTTGTTGAACTTTGATTGCACCTAGTTTGTTTATGCTTGAGAATCTTCTCTTCTGATATAAGATTCACTCAAACTAGATCGAAGTATCGACGGGGATCTTTAGAACTGTTTGTAGATCTAAAGACGTCTTGTGATAATCCATTGTTAACAGACTCCGTTCTGTATGTGATTGATCACAATAGATTCAAGTTATTTGTGTGCAGGTGTTTATTGAAGATCTAAGAAGATTTGAAGACAAAGAAAATTTCTTATTTGAGTTCATAATCTTTGGTGTACACAAAACTTGATCGGATGGGGATCCAACTATAATCGGTTTATCTTTGTGATAACCTTGATTGATTAGTTGAGTAGATCGGCATCAATACAATTCTTTGTGATTCAAAGTATTGATTGCATAGTCTAAAACAATTACTTTTGTAGTTGTTAAGAGATAGATCTAAGAACCTGACAAAGGAGTTTATTGGGATAAACGGAAGAGCCTTCTGTCAAACTCATATCACTTTGTTTGAAAAGAGTTGTTACCGAACAGATTTGTTGTTCCTTTACTGTTTGGAATACGAACCAAAGGAATTGTTCCAAGTGCGTGACTTATTACAAGTTGGAGGCGCAGGGATACTGAGGGAACTAGGTGAACTATAGGTTTAGTTTCTTTGTGTCAACTATACGAAGTTGGTTTAGATTTTGTATAGCGGCTTAATTCTGAGAGTTTTCAATTCTGGACTAGGTCCCGGGGGTTTTCTACATTTGCGGTTTCCTCGTTAACAAAATCTTGCTGTGTCTTTTACTTTTCCATTTCCGCAATTATAATTGTTTTATTATAATTAGAAGTAAAATACACAAACTTTAATTCCTATTTACTTGATAGAAATCCTATTGTGTTTGGTTAAGTCCGAACCTATTATCAAGTAAACATAGTTCGTTGTTGTATTGTCTCGATCTTGTATCCATAGTCAATCAAGCAAGTTATCTTGTTGTCGTATTGTCTCGATCTCGTATCGATAGACGACCACACGAAGTGTGAACCGATTAGTTGTATTGTCTCGACTCAGTCCATAGACAATCACTTTCGGAGAAAAGACTTATAGGTGGAAAAGTTTTAGATTGAGGTATATTTGGGTACCATCGTTTTTTCAATTGGTATCAGAGCAGGCAAACACGAAAAGATCTAAAAATCTGTGTTTTGTGCGATCCAACCTATAAGAATTGAATCTAATGGATGTTTCAGTTAACGTAAATCAAGATGAAAAATCAGCACCTGAGAATAACATCTTTTGTGAATCTACTGAAAAAGCTGTCCCTTATAATGTAAATTCTGATGAGTGGCAAACCTGCCTTGAAAAATAACTTGATGAAATTTCTGAAGATGGTGACTCGGAAATTGATCAAGATGTTGAATAAGATATGTCAGAATTCTTATCTATAATAAATGCTATTTCTACAAGGAAACTATCTACCTCAGATGTGATTGAGCTTCTTGCTCCACTCAGCAGAGAAAATAGGAAACTAAGAAAAGTTTTCTATGGTTTCTTTTATGGATATCAGAATTCTAGATATCTTCTCAAGGACTGCAAGGAAAGTATAAACTCAAAAACTCTTGATTTTGAGAATCTCAACAGGAAACATTACCTGTTGAATAAGAAACTTGTTGAGACAGAAGCAAGAATTAATTCTCAACAACCAACGAGTAAGGAACAAAATGAGTCTGGTTCCTTCGAGAAAAATCCACTTGAGGAAAAACTAACCGATGCTCTTGAAAAAATCAAGACCCTGGAAGAGGAAGTTGCAAAGCTAAGAAAACTCAATGAGAGCACAAACAACTTGTCTTCTTTGCTGGATGCATGGAGAAATCATGGCGACAAACACGGATTGGGATATGATGGAGTCGATACTTCTTCAATCAACAAAGAAGTAAAATTTGTAAAGGCTGTTTGCTCGGTCATTCCAGAAGAATTACCAAAATCGAACAGTGCACATGATCCATCTAAGAGTTTAAGTGAGACTCTGACAGAAAACATCTTCGATAGCAATCAGATTAAATCTCCAACTAAGGATCAACATCTTGGCCAAACTTCTCATAAAGGTAAGACGAAAAACTTTATTCCTTTCAATAAGCATTGTTATTATTGTAGAGATAAAGGTCATATGCAAAGAGATTGTAAAATTCGAAAGATGCAAAATGCTCTATCATTTGTCTCTAAAGAATTGAACAAATTCATCTCCAAAAAACCCTCAGATCATCATTATCCTGTGACACAAACGAATTATTACAAGAATTCAAAGTCATACCCTAAAATAAACATTCCTAAAAGGAAAAATAATAGAAAGGGTAACACCTTTATCAATAGGGGTATGAGATCTGATGTTTCAAAATGGGAGGATGCAGTGTCGCTAGAAATGAGGAACCTTTATTCAAAGTCCACCTACAAGTGGATACCAAAACCCGAAAAGGTACCCAAAAGGAAGTCATCTAAAACAAATACTAAGAAAAACAATCCTGTTGTAATCTTAGACAAAGATGACTATGAAAGTCTAATTTTGAGACTCAAGGATGATTTAAGAACATCCGGTAATACTAATACACTGGTATCCTTCAATGATCTGCTACAAAGCAGAAAAAAGAAAAAGAATGTTCGAAAACATCAAGATAGATCTGGCTCCCAAAACAATAGTGAGCTATCAAGTGTTCATTTCAACAACTAAGTGTGTTGATCGGAATTTCCCGAACTTGTGTTTCATCTGAATAAATGGGAAGTTCTTAAAAAGAACACTGAAAAAATATAGACCTGTACTTGATCTATCTGCACCATGAATAACCTATTTTTAACGTTTGGAATTATATTCTAAATTAAGAGAATTCTCTTGTATTAGGAATGTTCATGTTAAATTTGCTAAGAAATTCTTTTGATTCGGTTTCCGAATGTGTATAGTATTGTACAGAAAATACATGTTTAAGTATTCAAAAAGGGGTGGGGAAAACTTGGAAATCAAGTTTTGTCAGATATATAAAATTCATTTATAGAACCGATACTCCCTCACAAAAAAAATTCGGTTCAGAATGGATAAGAATACTATTGACATTGATTCTCAATCACAAAAACTTGAAACTTTTCAAGTTGAGCTCAAATGTTATTTCTCAAAGGAACACGCGAAGAATAATATCTTCTTTGAGCTTATGCTTATGATGATGGGAGATTTTTAAGTCGCGCATGAACTTCTAAAAACTTTTGTTTCGAATGAGAAACTTCTGGAGTCAACTCTTTTGAAACTGATTGTGGAGGTGAACCTCTTGAAGACAAGATTCAATCTTCTAAAAGAAAAGAGAAGACAGAAGAACCTGATTTCTGAAGAATCTTCAGTAAACATTAAGAGCACAACTAGAGATTAAGTTATTTGCTGTAATACTTAATCCAAAAGAAAAATAGACATCAGTTTTTTATTTCTTTCAATAATTGTATAAGGTCTATTTTGAATAAAACTATCTATTATTTAATGAATAAAATTTTTATTTTATAATTTTTATTGTGATAGTTTTCGATTACATAGCCTGTGCTTGAATGCTTTATTTTATTGCTATGTATGTTAATGGGATGTTTGATTTCGGTTTTCATAACCTTATTATTCGATCTCATATGGTGTGAACCCTTATGGTTTGGGTGACTTTTTGGTTTAGCAGGATTAAGTTCTAGCCCATGTTGGTAGGCTTTATCAAAGGATCATAAGGGGTTCTGATTGAACTAATATGTGAAAAAGTCACAATATGTTGAATCGTTTTTTATTTTAGCATAAAAGCATATGTGTTTCGGGGTTTCAACTTTTGCATCGCATTAGTTAAAACCGATTTTCATCCTTTCTCTGGTAAAGGTTGGTTTTTGTTGTTGTTCTTTTGTATTGCAAGAGGATGACAACACAGTGATATTCCTCCCCAGAAAGATGCAAAGAAAAGGAGAAGAGGATGCGGAACTTGAGGTAACGAATTTGTTAGTTAATCGTTTTCCTGTTTAAGAAAAGCCTGATTTTATTGCATATATTTATTGCTTTTGCTTAAAAAAAAATCGGTACAATTATTGTTTATTCCATTATTTGTGTATGGATGTGTGTGTGATTCAATTTTGTCCGGTTAATAAAAATTATTTTTATCTTGCTTTATGGTTTGGTATCAATTGTTTAGGCTTACGAAATTACGGTGCAATTGCGGTACTATAATGTCTATGTTTGTTTCAATTGCTTCCGGTTGAGGTAAATAATTATGCAAGTTAATTTATTTGGTTTGTATGAATTGTTTATGGAATAACAAAAGGGTTTTCGAGATCAATTGTTTAGTCCAATTCGATTCCGGATAAGAGAAACTAAGTTAATTCTGATCTTAGTTAGATTTATCAAAGTGGAGGTTTTGGTTATTCAAGTCTAATCGAATGCCTTAACAAGAAATGCTAGTTAACTAACCTAGTACTTGTCTTGTTTAAAAGTGAAAGGTCTAAGTTATTATTTGAATAATTAGAACCTGATGAGAAAAATATAGTTAATTCTGATCTTTGTTTTGGTCTTACCGAACAAGCGATTGTATATGTGCAATCGGTTTAGCAAAAGAACTAAGGTGTTTAGTCAATTTTTGATTTGCTAAACTATTAGGGAAAATTTCTTCGGGCAATTGTTTCCTTGGTAACATATCAAAACAAACTTACTTTGTAGTTTCGGTTTTGATATTGGTTGTCTAAAATGGTGTGTGGAACCCTCGTGCTTAACTCTTATAGGTTTTGCAAGTCTTTTAAATTTGTAAGATCCTTTCGGTTTGTCTTTTATTTGCTCGTACCTTTGTCATTTTGTGACAAAAAGAGGGAGAAATATATGGAGTAAACAAGTGATTTGGTATCACTAAGGAAAGGACAATGGTGCTTAAACGTTATATCTAACGAAAGAGTAAAGCATAGACTAAGGGGGAGTAACATATCATATTGATACTTGTGGTTATCTAAACTACAAAGGGATAACAAAGACATGCGGATTGAAAATCTACCTATCTTACCTTTACGGGGAGTATTAGCTTTGTTATTATAATGTCAACAACGGCATTTATGGATTGAATGCATACAGGTTATTGTGTTGTTGAAACTTGGAATCAAGCGTATGTGTAATGAAGTCTTGTAATTTGTTTATCCATATGATGTAAGAGTTTTGTCACTAAAATTGACAAAGGGGGAGATTGTTAGAGCATAGCTCGGTTGAACCCACCAAGCGTTGGTATGTCAAGTTTGGTTGTCATATTTTAGTGAATCAAAACTCATTTAAAGAGTCACTTGATTATTTACTAGAGTCAACTTCGTATAGGTTAGATAGAAAGTTACTAGGATATGAGACTTACAAGTATTACGTGAAAACTGGAAGAATGTGAAGACGTAAAGAGCTACAACGACGACATCATCCTTCCACTTGAGGTTAGTAATATTTGACTTGAACTATTTCATTCCTAACGTATCTTTCAAGTCGTGCATATTGAAAACATAACTGTGAAGCTGTGAATGATTATACTCTAGTTAGACATAGTATTAAGGAATTACAATACGAAGTATAACGTCTATCTTATGAACTTCGTATATAAGACATCAACATAATCGTATAAATGTTATTGTGATTATGTATGGGTATGGGTGAAGATTTCATCCTAGGAAACAATGTTTTACATTCGTTTAAAGGAAGTACATTCATAAACTTGTTTTGTGAATCGAAAGGGAAATCGCTAGGATTATTGGTTTTGTTATTCATTGCAAATCTTTGGATTACCAATATGTGTGTTTAGTATAACCGCTCATAACTTGTTTATGTATCTTGGTAAAACTATTCACAATGCCTGACTTTTGTATTGGTATGATTTTTATTAGTGAAACCGATCTTAAGTAATCACCTGAGATGGTATGATCGATTTATTGTAATTGGTATGGCCAACTCTAGACATTATGGAACCGATAGTAAGAGGTGCAACCGATCACAAGATGGAATCGATCCTTGTAATAGGTACAACAAGTTTTTAGTTATTGGGGAACCGATCCTATGACTTGTGCAACCGAATACAAGTTTATACCATAAATTTGTGGTAACCGATCCTAGTACCTAGTCAACCAACTTTTGTTAACTAGCGTGACTAATCTTAGTACCCACAAGGAGGTAGAACCGAAACTTGTTTTGGTATAACCGTGAAACCCATGACTGGTGATTTGATAGGATAATCAATCACATAGTTATTGGAAGTCAAATGAACCAATTCTAAACTTGTTTGGAAGTGTGGCAAATCGGTTCCAAGATTATAAATATGAAAAAGGATTTACAAAGTAAAGATGTCGACACACTTTGAACATGTGCAGTAACTCTTATCTTTTATTGTTCAAAGATATTCCTTAATAGCTAAAGGAGAATCCCGGATCTAAATAAATTAAGAATCTTTTAATTAAGGTTTTTAGTTTTTATATGCTTTTAATTTCCAGCAATTAAATGCATATCTTTAGAAAATAAAAATTAGTAATGTGCATTTACTAATTGGAGATTTTCTACTGAGATTTCGGTCAATATTTCGACAGTGTATTTCCAGGAATTATGAAAACCGATTTTGGCGTTTATTGCATATCTTTGAGAATATTCGGTTTTGGAAATTCCTTGGTCTATAAATATTGAAGTTTGCATTTCAAGAAAACTAATCCTTAGAGCTAACAAAACTACCTAGTTGTGTTGTTACTGGTGGAGCCGTCTATTCGGGGAGGAAAGTACCCTAATTAGGCGAAATCTCTTACGACCGCTCATTTTAAAGACTTCTTTGGGATTGGGAAGCTCTACGAGTACCATTGGTGGGAAACTAGATAATTGCAGTTTATTATTAGTTTTCGATTGATTTGATTGACTAACGGTTGTTGAACTTTGATTGCACCTAGTTTGTTTATGCTTGAGAATCTTCTCTTCTGATATAAGATTCACTCAAACTAGATCGAAGTATCGACGGGGATCTTTAGAACTGTTTGTAGATCTAAAGAATTCTTATGATAATCCATTGTTAACAGACTCCGTTCTGTGTATGAATGATCACAAGAGATTCAAGTTGTTTGTGTGCAGGTGTTTATTGAAGATCTAAGAAGATTTGAAGACAAATAAGATTTCTTATTTGAGTTCATTATCTTTGGTGTGCACAAAACTTGATCGGATGGGGATCCAACTATAATCGGTTTATCTTTGTGATAACCTTGATTGATTAGTTGAGTAGATCGGCATCAATACAATTCTTTGTGATTCAAAGTATTGATTGCATAGTCTAAAACAATTACTTTTGTAGTTGTTAAGAGATAGATCTAAGAACCTGACAAAGGAGTTTATTGGGATGAACGGAAGAGCCTTTTGTCAAACTCATATCACTTTGTTTGAAAAGGGTTGTTACCGAACAGATTTGTTGTTCCTTTACTGTTTGAAATACGAACCAAAGGAATTGTTCCAAGTGCGTGACTTATTACAAGTTGGAGGCGCAAGGATACTGAAGGAACTAGGTGAACTATAGGTTTAGTTGCTTGGTCTCAACTATACGATGTTGGTTTAGATTTTGTATAGCGGCTTAATTTTCAGAGTATTCAATTCTGGACTAGGTCCCGGGGTTTTTCTGCATTTGCGGTTTCCTCGTTAACAAAATCTTGCTGTGTCTTTTACTTTTCTATTTCTGCAATTATAATTGTTTTATTATAATTAGAAGTAAAATACACAAACGTTAATTCCTATTTACTTGATAGCAATCATATTGTGTTTTGTTAAGTCCGAACCTATTATCAAGTAAACATACTTCGTTGTTGTATTGTCTCGATCTTGTATCCATAGTCAATCACGCAAGTTATCTTGTTATCGTATTGTCTCGATCTCATATCCATAGACAATCACACGAAGTGTGAACCGATTAGTTGTATTGTCTCGACTCAGTCCATAGACAATCACTTTCGGAGAAAGGACTTATAGGTGGAATTTTTTTAGATTGAGGTATATCTAGGTACCCTCGTTTTTTCAAAGATAACTGGACCTGGCTTCACAAACCCCTATGAAGTCTTTGTAGTCACTAAACCCTAAAAAGGGTTAGGAATAGAATATGACGACTCTAGATAGAACTAGGACACACCAAAAAGTAGTGTTGGGATTCAAAGATCCCAGTTGCTTGAAGTTCCTCTTTTATAGACATTCAAAGCATAGGTTGCTTTAAGTTTAATTTAAGATAGCTTTGGAACGAAGCAAACAATTTCCAGTGTTAGATGAATCTTTGAATTAAATTCACAAAAACAAGATATACACTCAGGTTAGGTGAAACCGTAAACGAACCGTGTGTAAAGACTATGTTCAACATGGTTAGCCAAAGCTATCCGATTTTAAACTTAAAACCTTAATACTCATTTCCATGAACACTTAAGACATTAATCTTGAGTCGCAATCATGTGATCAAATAAGTCTGTGGTGCTTTTTAGAGAATTAATCAAATGTTAATTATCTCGTAGAAATTATTTAATCGCACTTGAATATAATCAACATGGTTAGTAAATGTATGAGTACAAATACCATTGTCGTTCGTGACTCAGGTCAGTCAGAGTACGTGTTTCGGTTTGTAAACATTTAACCAAACCAAGTTCCGGAGTTCACATAACTATTTAGTTATGCGTACCGGTTTGGATACCTTAAGACTACGACTGGTTCCGAAGTCCACAGAACTAATTTAGTTTGCGTACCTGTATGGATACTCAAACGGAGTTCAGAAACACAAATTTTTTTAGGTACGTGTACCGGTATGGATACTAATATGGTTCCATAACCACAGTTCCTTTACTGTTTTCATACGGGTATGTGTACCGTCCCGGTTCACGAGTTAAACAGATTTTCAAATGTTATGCATAAGAAAATGTACCACAAATCTGTAAGTCGATATATATAGCTACTCCACTACTTGTACAAGTACATGTATTACGGGTTCAGACTTATAACAATTTTCCCAGTTTGTAAGACTGATAACACTGTCTTGTATCCGAATCTATAGTAGTTCTATATTTCTCTCTAAATCGATTCGAAACATTCCCAAATAACATCAATGACACATATCACTGTTCCAGGCTATTTTCGAACGATAAAACTTTAATCATGATTTTAATTCCAAACAATATGTTGTCCTTAAATGAAATTCATCAAGTATGAACAAATGTTCATTAAGCTTAGTCATTATATTTCGAGAAGTAATTATCAAGATAAACTTGAATCGAAATTCGTGTATATGCATGATAGTCTAATTAGTTATGCGACATCGTCTCAGATGATAGAAAAGTGAATATAACTTGAGAAATAGGTGGTTCAATCTTCACTTATATTTTGTTGATGAAGTTCTCCAAAAGCTTCGGTTGATCTTCGTCTTCAAATGGTAGAACGCAATGATGATTTCCGTGATCCACTGTTTCTCAACTACATTTCTATCCTAGTCCGAGACTTAACTATTGTAGACTAGAAATCAAGATATAGTTTTGACAACAAGCTTGAGATAGCAACACTTGTGAGTTCGACCGAGCAATGCTCTAACACCCTCAATGGTAGGTCTCTAAACAAGCCTACAATAACTGCAAGTGCACAGTGCCAATTGTGTAAGGTGCAAATAAAGGTCGATCCTTGGGGACAAGGTGGGTGTAAAGTTGATTCCAAAGTCTTACTACAACTGATTCAAACAAGAGTAACCAAAAGAGTTTTGTTTTGTCGATACGACTAGATGTTGGTAGAGATTATAAAAGCAAAGTAAAGATGCAATAACAAAGATGTTAACACTGAGAATGAGGATTATCAAATCCACCACTAACCTACACTATATATTAAACTGATAGCACTATTCTTGTCCTTATAACAGATTCAGGTTTACCTTTTATCTAAGATGTTTCACCTATGGATAGTTTAATCGCAACTAATGTATCTCTCCAAAGCATTAATTGTCTAGTTAAATCACAACTTATCTAAGCATTAATAACAGTCTGGTTTAATTAGCATGAGTTGCAGTATAATCAACATAGTAGAAGTCTAACTACAATGGATACATGGCATACACTGTGAGAGTAAAATGTTGACATACTAAGATTAATTCTATCCTAAACAGTTTGAGCATTCAAGAATAACACAAATGGTATGAATAACACAGTAGCAGGCTAGGGATTCATCTAAACCCTAGCAAAGTAAGTTAGAACATGATGAAGATGATTAAAACACAAATGTATTATGAAAACTAATTGATCCAGCCAGTCCTTTTTTTTACACAAATCACAGTGAACCCTATTTATACTCAATTTCTTCTCAATCCATGAAAGTTGATAATTATAGAATACCCACTCACTCAAAGCGATTTTTCCGACAAACCCCTTCTGCATTCAACTTTAGAGCTTCTTGATTTGATGTTTTGTAGCTGTGAAGATAACCCTAGTCTTGTCTCTCTCAACCCTAGCTTCTAGGATTACTGTTTTGGAGAAGAAGCTATGATGGAGATAGATAGAGACTAGGAGTTTGATTAATGGCTAGCTGAGAGCGTGGCTCTGCTCAGAGATGGCCGGGGATGGAAGTGATGGAGGGAGGTGAACTGATAGGTTTTGCAGAGGCTGAAGAGAAGATGAAAACGACATGAAGGTGTGTTTGGTTTCTGCTTGAGTAGGAGAAGAGTTAGAAGGCTAGGGTGTTGGGCGGATACTTCAATTGTTGATGTCTCGGGTGGAGATCCCCTTGGATGCTCATCAGCTATATCGAATATGACGGTTCAGCATGGAAACGGGTGTGGGTCTTGGATCTTGGGTTTTATCTCTTGGAAGATCTTCTTCTAGGCCCAAAATCTTCTTCAAAGCTAATATCTCAAGCCCACACTTAGTTTTGGGTCTTGCAAATAATATTCTTCACTTGCGGATGAGGTGCAAACAATATTCTTCACTGCCTTCTAGCGGGAGCTTTATTGTCTCTTATCCGTTGTCACCAATTCTCTGCTCTTTTGGTTTCTCCATTCATCCAAGCTTTATTTAGTACCAAAAAACACAAAGTAAATTAGTAAAAGTATTTATTCTTGAAAAATCCGAATTTGGGATAATATATGATTTTAAAGCGCAAAAGATGAGTTAAATGCCAATAAAAAGGTGTAGAAATATGCAATATTTGGCACTCATCACTCAACCTGCACAACTGAACCTCTTTATCCTTATTTTGTGAGTCCAAGGATCGGTATTTCCCTGCTTTAGGTTTTTCATAAGGCCAAGGTTCCTTAGCATAAGCCAATTTCAAATCATGAAAGTGGTCATACACCAAAACCTACAAGAAGGAGTAAAAAATGTTTGGTTACTAGGATTCATACATTAAAATTTGAACCCAACAGAAAAGTTTCGGCTGGGACAGAAAAAACTTCGTTTTGCAATAAAGAAGTTCGGTTTGTTCCCAACTAAATTCACAAACCGAACTTCGGAGTTCGGTTACGTCTTTTTTTTTCACCTCAACCGAACATTTCTCTATGTCTGCAGTTTGGTATAAGGTTTGTAGTTCGGGTAGATGCAAATTTTCTATGCCAGCCGAACTTTACTCTGTATACTATGTTACAAGTTTAATTTGTACAAATATGAGAAGAATGTGTCGGGTTTACCTGAATGGGAGTGTAATAGCCTCCAATTTGAGAAGTCTTAATCCTCGAATATTTTCCAATCTCATCCTGAACGAATGCAAGAACCGTAGTGCCCCAAGAGTAGTTGTTGACCTCATCGAGGGGATCCAAAAGCTGAAGAAAATAGGCATTCACCAAGTTTCCAGAAGTGTCGGGGAAGATAATGGTTCCTATTTGATATAACAGATAAGCAGTAACATGGTGCCTAATCTTGTCCGATGTCATAACCAACTTTCCGGTTCTTACTTTCTCGCTTGTCCCTCCAAACTCATCCTTCAAAAAAATTATCTTGAATTTTTTCAACTTATTTTTCCACGAGTCGTCTTCCTCACGCTCATTATACTCTTGACCTGGCTTCGGATCTGTAACAACGCGTCTAAACTCACAATTTTCCTTCTCCTTACCATATTGTAGATACTTTGTAACCAATACTTCAAGTTCTTCATGACTCATCGATTGATTGTAGCCTTGTCGAACAAAATTCCCATGATTGGTAGGCCTGTGATTCTCTTTGCATCATCATGAGTGATTGTCATCTTGCCAAATGGTAGATGCATGGTATCCGTCTCCGGATAAAATCTCTCGGAAAATGCAGACACAGTGACACTGTCAAATTCCACGTGCGCGACGTTTATTGTGTTCCATAATACACATTCATATACTTTAATCTTCACCTCGTCACACTTATCTTTTAGATCCCATATCTTGTTTTTTTGACATCTCAAACATCAAACCGCATTGTTATGATCCTACACAAACAACATCATATCTTATATATTAATACATAGAAAAATGTATGTCAAAAAAATCACCAAAAAAAATCTTCATAGTTAAGATTAAATACCATTGTCGCAAAGATCTTAGCATCACATGAGTGTTTGTATCCAAACAATACCTCCCTTTAATCCTATGGAGTACCATAAGTTGGGTTCTTGGGTGGTAGAGAATGTGTAAGTATCTAGCACAAGGCTTCTTGGGCATCTTTCTCACTTTAACTTTAACTATTTACTCTCTTTTTTTCCTCAAATTTTTCCTCCTCTTCTTCGGACTCTTCTTCTTATTCTTCTCCATTTTCCTTTGCTTCGTCATTATCTACTTCTTCATCTTCCTCTTCTTTCTCCTCTTATTCACTTTCCTCTTGTCCATCCTTATCTCCTTGTTCCTCCTCTTCATCTTCCTCTTTTCCATCCTTATCTCCTTGTTCCTTTTATCCATCTTCATTTTCTGTATCCTTAGCTCCTTCCTCATCATCCCCTTGATTATCTTATTCATTAACACAAGTACTCATATCATGTATCACGTCTTGATTAACTTGTTGGATTACATCATCAACATTATCTCTATTCACATCATCATGGATGACAACTCCCGGTAATGGCCCGCCTCCATATTTAGCATTTTTGGTTCCACGTTTATCAACACCACAGTGTACTCTGCCGCGAGGCGTGGGAGTTTTCAGATCTTCGGGTAATGGTTGGTTAAATTTTTTCGCTATCCTAATCAAGAAAGCCAAAAAATTAGCTCAACAGGTTAATATTCGGTTTGCAAAATGAAGTTTCGAGTAAACCGAACTAAGCAACATATTTCTCAGAGAAATATTCGGTTGGGACAAAATATCATCACACAAACCGAACTCAAACTTTGTGTTTTTAGTAAAAAGTTCGGTTTTCAAATATATTTCAAAAAATAGTCGAACTCTCCTTCATTTTTCAGAGAGGAGTTCGGTTATCCAAACTTTTGTTTTCAACATAGTTCGGTTACCAAATGAAAAAAAAATTGGTTACCAGAAACATTTGAAAACGTTTTGTGAACAGTTCGGTTACTATAAATTTTTTTGATCCAACCGAATCGTTATTCATTTTCTTCTTATTAGAAAGTTCGGTTACAAACTAGGGTTTTTTCTAAACTACTTCTAACTGAACAACTCACTGTAACTTCCATTTCAACCCTATTTTGATGATTTCTACTCAATTTAATAAATCAAAATCGAATTAAAAGTAATGGGTTTGTGGAAAAATACCCGCGGATTTGCATATTGCTAAAATCAGGATTCTTCTTGTGTCTTAGGTACCCGATTCGGACTTTAGCTTGATGTTCCACTTCTTCTCCAATTTGATTTTGGAGATTTGCTAGTTTTGCTAGATTCGGACCGACACTCTCGATTCTTGGGGTTTTCTTTCAAAGCGGCATTTGTATACCCGATTGAATAATCGATGATGAAAATTTTATGAATCGACGATTAATTGACGACGAGCAATGGTTGCAATAGGGAAGATGATGGAACAAAATTTCCTCTATGGTTTTATCGGTTAAGTTAGAGGAGGATGGGTATTGAATTTTTTGGGTAATGAATTAGATATGAATTTGGTTGGTTATTAGGTTGGTTATAATTTAAATTAAGGGAAAGGGTAAATTAGTAATCTCCACTCTTTAGGACACCCCTCAAAACTGTAGGGCAGGTGGCCTAATAAAACAACGGTCCTAAATAAGTTACACCTGGGCTTAGTTTCTGTGAAAAAAGGCCTTGGCCTGAGTTGGGCCATGTGCGTCGCAGCTCCTGCACCCCACACGCCCGGCTTATACGGTTTTCTCTTAATTTTATGTTTCTTTGTGCGCTGAAGGATTTAGGTGGAGCTCCAGAGATGCTACGCTGTCAGTCGCCTCATCAACTTTATAATAAATATATCTGCGAAATTCGAAGTTATGTATGGATCTGACTTACCAATGGGTTGCTTGCATTCGATGATATATTTGCGAAGGATTTCTCTTAGCAAAGAATCCCTCTCCCCGGAATTATTAGAGGTGAAAATAAACCAGCTTATGTTAATTACTAGGCTTATTTTTGTTATCATTTCAAGTAATTTACATCAACCTTCAGACCGTCATGAATCTACTTACTTTCTAATCATAAGGTCCCGGCCAGTCGATGTACAATGCTGCAGAGGAGGTTACCTAGATTTTGATGACGAGGAATTATTCTCCAAGTAGAATGTCTTTTAATTTAGTCTTATCCTAAACATATGATTCAGGAGTTTCTAGAGTTTTTGCTGGGGAATTCCATAGCTTCGGAAAAATTGATTCTCATATCCCTTGTTACTACTCTGCTCGCGTGCCCATATCATCTACTAGCTCAAAACAAAGTTTCCTTCTCAAACCACTAGCAAAACTAACCAAACAGCTACAAAATAGAGCTAGCAACAGTGGATCATTAAGCAATTACACACAAATAGCAGCAAGTATTTTACTAGCAACGAACAAGAACAACAAGCAGAAAGCAAATACAATACCAATGGAATAACTATAGATAGTGCATTTACTGAACATGAATCAAACGTTCATATAATTTGTAAATATCATAATAGACTTGAGGAAGAAAAACTCTCCCAAAGAGTGGAAGGACCTCTCTCAATCAAGCTCCTCTAAAAACATAGATTGATGAATTGAAATCCTATCATACGACCTACATCTCTGTATATATACGTTCTAAATGCGATTAGGCATATCTCAAGGATACTCATATGCCCAACAAAACCAGCAACCACAAAAGAGCAACAGAACCAACAAAAAGCAAAAAGCAAGAAAACCAGCAATAAGAAACGCACAGCATCAGCGCAGCAGAACCACAAATTGCCAGTACTCCGATTAGGCATTTCTCAAGTAAACTCATATGATAAACTGGCCATGATTGAACTAGAATAGAAGATTCTTCATGATCACTAATATTTCCATCAATTCTGTCCTTGTACAGACTGAAACGCCCTGTTGGATCTAGTGTTGCTCTATACATATAAACACCCTCCTTCACAATACTTTCTTCTTCTTGTTGCCTTGGTTGTTGATTTTTGTTTCGGTAAAGATATGTAAGCACTACATCATCAGAACCAACAAGACATAGGTCACCATTAGTGTTTAAGTTCAAACTTAGGATTACTGGTAATGGTATGATATGACACTATATGTTGCCACTGCACCATTGATCTCCTGAACTGACAATCTGCTTCCACCAGAGATGAGATCAACTCCGGATTTTAAACTTTGACCGCCAAGAATAGTATCAGTAGGGTAATCAAAACTTTGCCATAACAATTTCAGATCCTGCACCATATAACACAAAGTTTCCATTATCAAGCATCTTTGCATATGACACTGGTTTTTGAATGCCAGGAATTAAGGGTTCCTCTTTGTTATCTGGCTTCGATCGCAGCACCAATTTTCCTTCACTGTTTAAGAGAATTAAGGATGGTTTATTATAGTAACGATTAGTTTTCCAGACCAGAGTTGTATTTGGAGATTTGGTAAAGTAGATACCAACTCCATATTGATCAGGACAATGTTGTGAAGAATCTGGACATGCTAATCCATAGAAACCAAAAGCAATGTTACCGGAGGGAGAAATCCAAGAAGTAGTATCATTTAAAGATGAGGATTCAACAACTAGTAATGGGAGTAGAAGAAGTAAGAAGTAGATCATGGAGAGAATCATCATCTGCAGAAACTTCATGTTTCTGATGAAAGAAAAACGAGAGAGTTAGAAGAATTTTTAGACTGCAAGTACAAAATAGAAGTAGTGGGAACTTATACAACAGGCTCAGAACTTTAAAGTAATAGAGAAGCAACTGGGAAACTAACGAGAAGATGCAGCTAAAGTCTACCTGCCAACCTACACTTTCGATGCAATATCCATATCTGTCTTTTTTTATTGCAAAAGCCAGTTCCTAATGCTCCTTTTTGTTGCCTTCGCAGTGAAGAATGTTGGTTTTATGTCACTCTCTACCCAAATAAGGATAAAGTAGCACACGGTAAAACTAGCTTGTTTTAAACAGGTGACTTTTTCATTTGATTCTTCTGCGAAGGTGGAGTGGAATTGAGTATGTGATTCTTCTGCGAAGGTGGTATAGTATAGTTAGGCTTCAACAAAAAACAAACTTCATTATGAAGGTACTTAGTTTTCCGTTGATTTCATATGCAACTCTCATCATTATGAAGGTACTTAGTTTTCATTTTCTACTCTCATCATTATGAAGGTACTTAGTTTTCATTTTCTTGTGATGCTTTGACAGAGTTAAATACAAACAACACAGGAGGCGATTGGATAGTAGGATCATCATTCCCTAGCCTGCACTACCTCAAGTTTGTTGAAATTCTGGGTATCCAAGGAGGATTAATGAACTTAAGTTTTTGCAAGTTTTGTTGAAGAAAGCCATTGTCTTGGAGGAAGTAACGCTTTTTAGTTCTGAAACAGACTCACCTGATAGAGCTGCACAACTGATGGAATTCAAAGAGATGCTACTTGCATTTCCTAGTGCTTCTTCAAGTGTTTCAATCTCGATTCAATCGTAAGCGACATAAAAAACTTAAAGCTTCTCATCATGCCAAAGAGAAGAAAATAAAAATGTGTTGTTTGGGCTCTGTCTGAACGAAGGTGCACCTGCACCTCCAATAAAATTTTACTTCATATTTCCTAGTACGGTAGAGTAGCTTTGACAATACTTTAACAATAAGTTGTAAAATTCCTACCAAAAAAAACAAGAGAATAAATTGTAAAATGAGACACATTACACGCAGAGTGGGAATAAAGGTGCGCCTTCAATAAAATAAATGTCCCAGGTATCATTATGTGCAAATTACAGGTATCGTATGACCAAAAAAAAAAAAAGGAGCAATAGCCGCTTACGATCTGGGTAGAGGCACCTAGCTTATGCAGCAAACAGGCCTCCCACCATCATGCTTGGAATGCAAATCTTTAAAGATGATAATGTTAAACTACCAGCGATATCACGACTCTCGTGGATTTCCTAATCTTTCGCCCAGAGCACACCTCCTGGGAATATATTCATGTCAGACGGAGTAGCAGACTCCTCTTCATTTTTCCTGGGACCTTTATGTAGCATCTGGTTCTCCTTGACGACCTGCAAGATAAGTATTCAGAAATGTGAGGCATCTATGCCGAAGTAATTACTTAGCTACAAAACAGCATTAAACATTATTTTACGTCCTTCCTGATTTCAAAAAGGAACAGAAACAAAATATGAGAACAGAAACAAATCTATGAGTATTTGGGCCATTCTAGCCATGCTGCTGGTAAGACAAAACTTAAACTACATGAAAAACTTTTGCCCCCTGGGAAGGAAGAAAGCAGTCGGGGGAATCCACAGTTTTCACACGTGACAACTAGGAAAATACCTAGAGGATGGTGCAGCAGCATAGATATATCTTTGTAATTTTAGTTTCTTTCGCATTTAAGTGTTTCAGAGAGCAAGACAATACACTCATTCCCACTAGCTTACCAGATTATACTCTTACAAAAACGAAATAGACATAAAATCTTACCCCAAATGATTCCCAAATCATCATTGTCAACAGATGGATTGACATGGAACCAGACACTTTCAAGTTGACTGAGTTGCCATATAATTTTTTCCGGGAGCACTTGGAAGTGCGCCTATATGGCTCAGAAACTGCACAAGAAGCATCAACAGATTTTTGAAATTTCCTTTCTATGTTCCAGAACTACAGAAATGTGCTTATTGCAATACCTTAGATTCCGCATTAGCTTTCTGCTTTCTCTTTCTACTATGCATTCCTCGAATATCTAGTCAAACTATACTAAAGTTAGGATAACCACAAATATGAAATGACTACTGTGTTGAAAAAGTGCAACAACATCTTTCCAAGTTCTAACATATAGAGGGCAAAGTGTTCATTGTTGGCTTTTTATGTTTGGCGCAAGAAATCTCCATTAGCATAAGCAACCTTTGATTAGATTAAGTTAAGCCGGATTACTAGTAGTAATCATGCACTAAAGACTAGCTTAAGGTTAATGCTAGATAAAGTTAAAGTTAACTAGGAGTAGGAGCTGTCCCATGTAGCCATGAGGTGTCTCCCTAACTCATGATGGAAAGGTTAGAGAGACACGTGGCGAGCATGACAAGGACTCTCTTCTAGCCTCATATATCTTAAAGGAAATCATTTTTCTCCATCAATTCTATTTCTATCTAGAATGAGTATGAGGAAATAGAAGTCCATGTCTAATACTTTACCTATTTCTTCAAATACAATCTGTTTTGGTTTTACTATGAATCTAGTTGATTATTTATGTTGTAGTCTGTTTGAACTGATTATACTATATATAGATCGGCTTAAATCCCCAGCTTTTATATATGAACTGTTTTGGTTTCATACCTTAAATCCCCAGTTTTTAGATCGGCTTCACTCAGGTCTCAGGCTGTGTCTAAGCCACATGTTCATTCATTTTCAATATTCCTTATTAATTAATCTTATACTTGCCGCAACTAGGCACCATTCAAAATAGAACTAAATGCCAAAATTAAAAAGCAGCTCACTCACCACAATCAATTTCAGATTAGAAAACGCCACACAGCCTCCAAGAACAAGCTTAACATTATGAAATTTGAGTGATGCGAAGAGATAATCCCCAAACTCATCAACCACGTAAGCAGTCAAGTCTTCCAGACAGTATGTGCTAACGGGAAAAAAAGTACAGAATCATGAGAATTATCCATCAGGATTAGGGTTGAAGAAATTCATTCATGAAAAGTACTAAAATCCATTTAAATCAATTAGATTAGGCATTTTGAGTAAGTATCAAAAAGACGGTTACAATTTACATGGTGTTATCATGGGAAATCAGATGAAGTCAATAATCAATAAAGACGGTTACATTTTGCGTATAGTGTTATCATGGGAAATCAGATGAAGTCAATAATCAATAAAGACGGTAACAATTTACGAAAAATTTCATCAATTCTTTACAAATCGTCAAATTCAATGCAATACAGTATTAAAAATAACTGTATAACTTAACAGGAGATTAAAATATATATATGTGTGTGTATACCTTGGCACTGGACTTCTTCTAAAGCCACCCTAGAAGCCTCCCAAGAATCTTTCAGGAACCCTTGCAAAGTCTATAGTTGTTTGATGCTTCCATATACCAGCCATTGCTTGTGATTCTTTGCCAAATTAGCTTCCCACAATACCAGTTTCAAACCCCTGCAAACGAACAAAAGTTTTGTCAGCTGAAAATATTCAAATGTTGTACAATGAGCAGCATGAGTGTTTTGTAACAGATTTCGAAGGTATACTAGTGTTATATTATACTTTTGTTTCTTCAAGGGAAACTTGAGTTGCAAAAATAACTAATGAAGTCAAACCTCTCTGTGATAAATCCTGCAAAGGACATCTAGTATCAAGTTGAGGGAGTCATCCTCTAACTGCAAAGAAACGAAAACAAGATAAGAAAGTCAGTCAGTCATCCTGTACTCTCATTTCAAACTATACAAAAAGACTGAAGAAATTATACATCTCAGACAACACAAGCATACACACACAACATGATTCTAAGCTAGTTATAACAACACAACTAACTAAGGTATTTTGTGCAAGAGGATCACTAAGAGCCGCTGATCAAAAGTGAAGCACTCTCCAGCAGCTTTCACAATCCTAGCTCTTGCACTCTCTGTAAACCTAAAGCAGACACCTTTATTTTGGTATTTCATATACTCTGATATCAGTAATTATACCAACAAGTACAATTTCTTTTTCTAAAAAAACCCAATCAAACCTACACACACACAAGAAAAAAAAATCAACTCTCATGTTTATGCACATCCTTGTTCGACAAAATGACTAAAAGAAACAAAGCTTTCCTTCCGTAAACTTGATCCAACCTAGATAGAGATAATGGTCCTTGATTAACCTTGCTCATAAAATTCAATATTACAACATTGAATAGCCTACGTTCTTTGTACCAAAAATCAGTACAGCTAGTCACATAACAAAAACCCAAAAAGACCATTTCACCAAATTTCAAAGAGTGCATATGAAAAATTGAAGCACAAGAGAATTTGGTTTTTAAAATTAAACCTTAACTAGAAGCTTCAAGTAGATATCACCCGATTTTGGTGCTGTCTACATGTTCTGGTTACTATCCTTTCAAATATGAATGTATATCTACTGTGCTTGAACAAAGTATAAAGAAAATATGTACAATTATACATAGATTGACTAGATTCTTGTGTGATCAGTTTCGTGCAGATGTATGTTTCCAACATGAGCTTGTATTTCAGCATTAAGAGATTAGAAAACCATGAACTCACAGAACCACAATCTGTACCAAAGTTTTTAAATGACCATGTACATTATTACCACTTAAACAAAACAAGAAAAGCGGCAAGTGTAGGTAAAACTATGAGCTAAACTCATAAAGAGAGGTAACAAGTAAACAAAAGGCAAAAAAAGACAATGGACACAAACTTTGAATTCAGATAATCTATAACGTACCCGGTATTCATCTCACCAAATCCTTCATTTCAGAATTAGCTCTATGTGGTTCAACTAACCTTGTAATACCCTCATTAATGCGAGAGCTTCTTGCTCATACGGTTCCACAAACTTTTCCGAAAAGGACTTGTCTGTCATTTTCCAAGTGACCCGAAGAAATCTTTTCCTCAATCAGACCCTTTGAGACTAAAATTCTGATAACAGAGCACCTACGGCTACAGATAATCCTCTCCCTCAAACTATTAGTTTAAATCCCTGGGCTTTCTGCAACACTCAATGAATCATAACCAATTTCATTCACAAGGAAATCCATAATTGCCATAATCTTCTTCTCAGAAGGCTTCATACAGCAAGGGCTTTACCTAAATGCTGTTAGAATCTGATCATCAGACAAACCCCATCTCCTGTAAACATCCGTTTCTGCTTTCCATGTTGCTTGCCTACTTGATGTTTTTAAGCTGTGTTTCAGAACATTCGGGTCCTTTGAAATGGTGTCGGCAAGTTCTATTCCATGTAGCCCTTTAGACATGAAAAGATCCAACTTGGGTTTTATGGTTTTAAGAGGATCAAATAACAAAAGAAATGGTCTGCTGGAGATGAATTTTGAAATGTGGGGTTTAGTGAAACCATAGTTTTGAAACAATTTTAAAACTGAATCTGGTTGGGATATGGTTTTGAATTTGAATTACTTAGAAACAGTAAAAGCTACATTTTCAGACAATTCATCAAATAACTAACTACAAATGAATCAGAAGAAGAAGATGAGCTGACATTATTATTGCTACTGGTAGAGAATGAATAGGAGATGGAACTAAACCTAGTTCTAATGAGAATATTTTGATAAATATTTAACAAAGAGAATATACCGAATCGCTGATGCGGATGATGATCGTCTATTAATGGCCGTCGTCCTTTTCGGATTTGCTCTTACGGATCGAAACATTTTCAGCTCCTACCACGGGAACAAGAAGAAGACGAAGAAGAAGAAGAAAGAGGAGGAGGAGAAAAGGGGAAACAGAATGAACCCACTCAATGAAGTGGTTTTAACTTTTTGAGTGTCATTGTTCCCCAAATTTTCTCACTGTTACTTATGGAGTCAGTCAAGAAATGCTGACTCAAGTCAAACTATAATCCTTTTTTTCTTTTTGATGCAAGAAACAAGTAGATTAATTATGTCGTGCTCAATAATGTTCAACAAGAAATGAGGAGGATCAACGATCCAATTACCGAGAATGCTCACTCCCATTACGGAGGTAGGGGTTCGAACCACATAATTGACAGAATCCACTCCAATTTAAGGAGTTTGGAAGTAGTCTAGAGATCACTAGTTTAGAGTATCAAAAAGAAAAAAACAAACAAACAAACAAAACTATCCAATTACGAATATCACTTTTTACGAGCAAATTTTGCTAAATCATCAGCACACTTCGAATCTATGTGTGTACTTACAAAACCAGTTTTCAAATGAAATTAACAGAAGGATAATGTCTTCTATTATTATTCCCCTAAGCTCATATGGAGCGTTTGCATCCAGCCCTTTAACTGCTTTGACTAAGCTAAGATAATCTGATTTAATAATGATTTGTTTGTACTTCAAGTGCAGTGCTCATTTTACAAACTCTAAGACAACTAGGCATTCCAAGTGTTCAAATCTCATTGCTTCATGATGGTGCAACTCAAAGCTAAGTGTGAACCTGCAAAATTCCTGAAGATTAGTGCATATCCTCCATATTTTGTAATATGATAATAAGATGCATAAGTATTGATCGTAATGAAGTTTCTGTCAGGGGGAGACCACTTGGAACTCACAGAAACTATACTAGGTTGTTTAGAATTGTTTGAAATAGAATAGAGATACTGAGAAAGTTATTTATCAAGTGAGTAACTTGTTGGAGAGGAAATCTTATTGTTAAAAACAACACATCATCTCTACTTCCATAAGAACCAGCTTATGGTGGTCATTCTAGTTGTGGTAGAGATGTTTGTATTAATAAACCAAGATGAGATCCACTCTTTTGTTGCTGATGTTTGAGTATCTGCAAAACTACAGCTTGTACAGAAATATACAACTCTTGGATAAGGACAGTCACGGAGAATGTGCATTGTAATCTCAGTTCCACTTTTACATCTGCTGCGTGTGGTAGTCTTCTGCTAAGTTTTTCTTTAGCAGAAGTCAAACTATAATCCCGCACAGCTAATTTAAAGAATGCAGCAATGATGCAATTGTCTCCCGTTTTTCAATGATGTTGTACTTGTATTTTGACTTTTGATTGCTCAAACAACATTCACATACCATGTACGTATTTTCTTTTCGAAAAGTATAGATTGACCGAAACTTTTCACCCCAACACACACCGTGTGAGATAGAACAAGGGGGCCATTTCTACCCATTGATGATCCAAATGCTGAGAGTGTTGCCCTAGTCCATAGAATCTCTCTTTTCTTTTAGACCTTAGTTGGTATGTGGGAAAATAAGAAAGTTTTTCACGTGTTGGTGTCGACCACTTTTTGTACATGTTAATTTTTTGTACCTTCTCTTTTTGTTGTAAATAAGATTTTACTAAAACACTAAAAGGAGGCCGAAGCCTGAATTACATCATGAGTAGAGCCATCTAATACATGGGAGGTAAATTCTCTTCCCCTAATATTAGATTTATCTACTAAAAGTTTATGATTAATACATGAAGGGGGAGTTACATTCCAACCCAAAATACCGGCAAATATCTTGCTTCTTTAGATAATGTGACAGCTACTTCATTACCAATTCTAGGGAAAAAATGAAATCCTAGAAAGTTTTCACACTGTCTTACTCTTCTGTCTGCTTCCTCCAAAATAGCCTTGCTGCTCCAAGAGCTGGCTACTGGATTTCCATTAAGGCTTTTAATTAAGCTTTCACATTCACGCTCAATACTGGAGTTGGTGGTGCCTTTTTTTGCTGCCCACAATGATGCCTGCAATATTCTTATTGCCTCTGCTTCTTGTAAATCTGCACAATCTGAAGGTCCTGCTCTTTCTCATTCAAAAGAACTTGTATCATCTCGTAAAATTAGAGCAAAACTAGAAGGAGGAGACTCTGATATCCAAGCTGCATCCACATTAAGTTTTAGATTATGTCTAGCTGGAGCTGCCCAGGGAATAAGATGATTTTTTACTCCTTTTCTACTGTTTGATCTAGTAGTTTTTGAAAAAGCAGGGGTCTAACAACCACACCCAATTTTTCGTTCGGCAATCTGAATAGACAAACTC
>JAJJMB010006234.1:396452-473295 GCA_023531105.1 Papaver atlanticum
AGAACACGCAACTACAGAGAAAATAGTTGGGTCTGGCTTCACAATCCCAATGAAGTCTTTAAGTCGTTAACCTATAGGGTTTTGTGAAAAACCTAAGGTTAAAGGAGAATCGACTCTAGTCGCAACTAGTATCACATAGGAGGTGTGGGGATTAGGTTTCCCAGTTTCTAGAGTTCTCCCTTATATAGTTTTCAAATCATGGTTTGCAATCTAAGTTACCTTGGTAACAAAGCATTTAATATTCACCGTTAGATGAAATCCTGATTAGACTCAAGCTAATATCTTTCAACCGTCAGATCGAACTTAGCTTGTTATACACAAATGAAATGTACCTTCATTTAGGTTTAAGTAACCATACCTAAACGTGTACACTAGGTTGGCTCAACAGTAGTTAACCTAGGTTAGCTATATGAACACTCTCATATCAACCTTATTCATCTTAACCACAACTAGTTCAAATGACTCAAATGAAACTAGTTAAAGAGTTGTTCAATTGTTATATTCTCATAGAAGTATAAAAGAACACAATTGAAGAAAAATCGGTTTGATTCACTCGAATCAATTCATGAACATTATAGCCACGATTTACAAAGAATGCATTCCTTATTATATAAATATATTAGTTCATGAACAAACCGATTTTAGAACTTTAACCACTGAAGTATGCAAACAGGTACGCATACTTCCAAACACAGCAGAAATTTCCGGAACCAAACCCTTCGCCAGTATGCATACGGGTATGTGTACTTAGGTACTCGGAATTTCACAACTAACAGGTACGCATATGTGTATGCACACTATAGTTCCGGTCATGGATCACATACATGCAAGAATGCAAACTATGTTCATAATCCAATGATGGTTAAGTGTTCTAAACTCTATTTCAATCATTGAAACTTTCTTAGAGGATGACAATAGCTGTTTTCACAAACTATTAGCATCAAAGCAATTTTCAAGTTATTGAAATAATCATAACGAAACATTCCAAGTCTACACCAAATGATTGTATCACACAAATTATGTAAGATGTTACTCGAAAATTTTCACATGATCATCTTTTGACTTTCGTCAAGAATATAAGATGAACTTGGTTGAAGCGAAAGATTACCAACACATATTTCGAGAAATATGTAAGCTAGTTAAACTCAGCTCGAAATCTCAAATATGCATAATCGAATACTATATAGTAATACGACTTTTGTCTCAATATAAGAGATACAGTAGAAATAAACTTTCCAAGTGATATATGAGTTTTAGTCTCCACATACCTTTTGTTGATGAAGTTCCACAAGCTCTCCTTAGTAGTTCTTCGTCTTCAATGGATGTACGTCGTGAAGTCTAATGCTCAACTACACAATCTATCCTAGTCCGAGACATCAGTATAAGTAGACTAGAAATCAATACTTATAGTTTTGATCACTAACATTGACAAACAAGCTTGAGATAGCAACGCTTGCGAGTTCGACCTAGCAGTGCTCTAACAGTTTTATTTTTCCTTGACCAGTTATCTACATGTCTTTGAATTTCTAGTGCTAATTGTTGAGGATTTTGAGGGGTCCCTTGAAAGGTTTTATTACATATTGTTTTCCAAATGAACCACATCTTAGTTGAAACTAGTTCTAAGGAAATCAGTTATGATCAACTTATAAAATTTGAGAAAATTTGGTGAAGGAATTTAACCTTACATATCTTGCTTTTGTACAAATTTTTAGAAATCCTTTTAGTTATGGTTTTAATATGTATTTGCTAGTCTAATAAAGATTTCATTCTTTAGATCTTTTTAAGAACGTACAGATTAGTAAATGACTAATCTGTTTCAATAATAAAGGATCTTCACATGCGTAAATCAGATTGGTTGTAGGCGCAGGTATATTAACCAACTACAGACAAAACCAAAGACACAAGACACCATAAATTTGTTAACGAAGAAACCTCAGCTGCGAAAAAAAAAAATCGGGACCTCGTCCAGATTTAAACACCGAGCTGTATTAACCAACTACAAACACTAGCCTACTATCAGACTTCGGACTAGAATATATATGAGGCTAAATCCACCCTCCAAGCGATTCAGTTACAACCGCACTCCTTACGTCTTTTGAACCTCACAAGGCTATACGCACTTGATTCCCTTAGTTGATGTCCTTTACATCCTAATTGTTGCTTCAGCCGCCGTGAAGACTTTTGATACCTATTTGACTCTAACAGATAAGCCTTTTTTTTTAGATCAAAAGATCAAGGTATGGAAATCTGTTTGCAATAGAGAAGCTAGCAAACCTCACAAATCCGAAACTTACGTCTCCCGAAGAGCAGACTAGATTCTTAACCACCTCTCAAGAAAAATCTTCAAAGATCAATTAAGATCGATTATCAAATATCTATCTTGAGGAAACACAAAGTCTGATACGAAGAGACCTTTGTGATTTTTATTTATCTTTCCTGAAAGAGATTACGAAAACTTCGATAACAGAAAATCAAGATCAGGGTTCACGAACTATCAAGGTAAAAAATAGTCGGACCTGGCTTCATGAATCCCCAAAGCGAAGTCTTTTAGTCGCAAACCTAATTATGTTTCTTAGAGGAAACCTAGGTTCATAGAGGACGACTCTAGACAACTAGGTCACAAAGTATTTAGGATTGAATTTCCCAGTTGAAAGAGCATATCTGTTTATAGATTTTTAAGGCTGGGGGTTGCTTAGAATTCAAACTAAAATAACTTGGGAATCAAGCAAACACTTTAGGTATTGATAATACAATAAAAAAATATACATAGTGGTACAATTTCTTGAACCGTGTATAATGACTTGTTCGGTTTGGCGAATATGCCATGTGAACAAAAAACAATATGATGTTCATTAACATACTTAAGAGTTTGATCATGATGCACACCATAAGTGTTTAAGTGATCAATGAAGTCTTATAAGTGTTTAAGAGAGTCATAGCAATGCTAAACATATTTAAAAATAGGTCTTTGACCATCTGCTAAGTTTGCTAGGACAATTGGTGAGATGGTTCGTGAATCGATATGCTAGTTCACGAGCCAGGGTGCTACGGTTCGTGAACCAGTTTCGCCAACCCTTACTCGGTTCGAGAACTCAGATGGACACAATTGCGAACTGGGTTCGCCAACCGTTCTTGGCTTATATGAACTCAGATGGACACAATTTTCCAACAGGGTTCGCCAACCTTAAGCCTTTTGTACCAACATTAAAAATCAGTTTACCACGGTTTGCCAGCCGGGTTCGTGAACTTTTCCCAACTGAACTTGTGGTTTGCGAACAGGTTCGCCAACCCTCATGTATTTCTGAAATAAGATATTTATGATTTGTAAACGGGTTTGCCAACCTACCATGAACATAAATGTCAGAAGTTCATGAATCTCTCTCATATGATGTTTGAAACATTCCCAAATGATAAAATCAATTGTAGGCGCTATTTTCAATTGATACAAAAATTAATTCTCAAACAATAAATTGTTTCGAACTAATATTGTTAAGGACCTTTGAACATCTATGCTAGAATCATATTTCGATATTTTTAGCAAAACAAGATTGACTCGAAATTTCTTCTTTGTAAATCTACTACAAGTTATACAACATAATCTCAATAGATAGAATGGTAAGATAGTGAGTAAAATATAATGGTTCAGTATTCACATACCTGATACAAAAGTTCTTCAAATGTATTTGTCGATCTTCATTCTTCAAGGGGTGATGTTTGATACTCAACTACCAAATTTTAACCTAGTCTGAGACTTGACTTAGTAGACTAGAAATCTAGAAGTAATTTTGATTATCTAACATTGACAACAAGCTTGAGATAGCAAAACTTGTGGGTTCAACCGAGCATTGCTCTAACACCCTCGTCATCTTAACATTTATTTTTTGAACTTCATATTCGACATAATAATACTATTAGTGATTTGTTACTATTTAGTGTGTCGAATTCTCAGGTTGATTTCATACCTAGAAAACTATGTCTAATTACATGAGTTTAAGGAAGTAGACTTTCAAAACATTTTTCGTAGTTGAAAAGAATCAAATGATTTATTTTAGGACTGATTCATTAAACAAGGATCTCTACTAAGACTGAGCCGAAGGATCTCTAGTAATACCGATCCCTTAAGCAGGGATCCCTACTAGGACTACTTCAAAGGATCTCTACTAGGACCGATCCCTTCACAAGAATATTTAGCTGGACCGATCCTTAATGTTAACCAAATATGATATTTTCCGATTTCGTCTGTTCATTTAGGGTTTTGATAGCGTCCGAAAATATGGTTTGGTTAATATGGAAAGTTGATGTCGACTTAGTTTTTGAATATGTGCTAAACTCTTATTACTTAATATTCAAGTTTTTTCCTTGATACTCAAGGTGAGATCCCATACAAAAAATGTAAAACCCTGTAATTTTCTTAACTTGATTTTCGCGTTTAAAACCCTATCCATATTACTTATTCGGATTTTAATATAACGCTTAATGTATAACGAATAAATATTTAGTTATGAGTATGCTTATGGTTACCAAAATAAATAAATAATAAATGTTAATTGATTATGCTCTTGGTATATCCTGAAAATATAAATCATTTTTTTCTATTTTGATTGATTAGGACTTAATTAATTATGGCAATAACGAGTGCATTGATTGGTAGTTACATGTAGTTAATTTTAGACATTTTTCTTAATGTTAGTAAAGAGATTTATTGTTTTAGCTAGCTAATTGTAGCATGAATTTTAAAATACATAAGAAATTGAAAATGGAAGATTTGATCTATTTTTGGAAATTTAATGATTTGGTTCTTATGAAAATATGTGTGCATATCTCTTATATAAATTAATAGGCAGGTAAAAATGTATGTATATATTTTGTATTTAAGTTTATAAAGATAAACTAGAAAATTTATTGATTAGTACTAAATATATACATATGATAGTGCGAAATTAGATGAATTTTTCCTTATTTACGTGTCTAATCAATGTTAGCAAAATTAAAGGAATTTTATTTAATATATAAATGTGAAATTATATTTAGATGTATGAAAGGTATATTTGGATAAAAATAGAAACATCATGAATAACAATTTAAGGAATTTCTTTGTGTTGGGAATTAAATAATTATTTACTTGTGGAGGAAGGATCCCTTGACAGGCTTAGATTTGACAAGTTTTGACATGCTTTTGTGACCATGGGATGTTGAAATATTGACGACCAAGATTGTCTCATTTGATATGGGTAACATCAATTAATCCGTGACCCGATGCTTAAACTGACCTTTCAACCCTTTTTTTCTTCCCATCTCTCTGTAGATTGTAAAAGGAGCTTTTTCCTGCTTGAATTTTATTTTTAAGATTAAAATTCTTTCCACAACTAATTATTTTGATCAAGGGTTTTCTCCTTTGAACAATTCTATTAAATCAAGGGTTTTAAACAGAAATAGGTGCAGTTTTATTTATCAAGGTTTTTTTTTTCCTTTGATCGATTCATCTTTCCTTTGAACCGGTTTTATTAAATCAAGTTTTTCCTTTGATTCCGTCAGATCAAGGTTTTTTTTCCAAAACTGGTAAGATGAATCATGCAATAAAATCGAAATGGGTGCAGTTTTTTTTATCTATTATCACGTCTGAATCTTTTGAAGGTCTATCCTAGGTTGTGATTCAAATTACAGTTTTTGATGATTCTTCATTAATATGATTTCATGTAGATCTTAATTTGCATCACTGAGAAATCAAATGTGATGAAAAAAAATGGATTAATAAGTAGCAATAAAAAAGGGTCTGGCTGTAAAATTCAAATCAATAGATTGATAAGAGCTAATCAAGAGGAAAGGAAGCCTAATTAGAAAACTTAAGATTAATGGTGAATTACATTTTGACATTGTTATTCTTCTTCTGTATAAAAACGGAGAAGACAATAACAAAGTCCAAAAACATTCTATTCGGATCTCGGATCAGCCTGGTTACCCGGATCAATTTTATATAATCTCACTCATTAATATGCCGACATCCGATGGCTTGTGGAGCGTGTCAAAACTTGTCAAATATAAGCCTGGATCCCTCCTCTTACTTATGTATACATATCAAACAAGATGTTTTATCTTCTTTTACTAAGTTCGAATAAATAAATATCATGCATGGGTTGTCACTTTATTGTAGGTAATAAAATTTAAATCGGGAAATTAAATTTAAATCAATGGGTTTTAATTGTATGCGCTTGGTTTGATTAAAATGTTGCCTAATTAATAAGATAAAAGTTATGTTGACATTTTGGACTTTATTCTCTATCTTTTTTTAATGAACGTTATTTATATTAAAAAAAAACGAAAACAAAAGAGAAAACAAAAAGTTATTCATCACTTTCATCTTCCTCTCTTTCTCTTTCTCTCTCTGATTTTTCTTTTCAAACAATAATAAGAAAACAAAACCCTTTACCTATCACTTTCAATACCTTCTTCTCATAGTTTTATTGATACAAGAAATCAAAAATAAAAGCATCAGATTTATTATTCTTGGAAAAAGGTGTTTGTACTTGCAACAAGATTTGTGGATTGTTATTTGATGTAGGGGGTTTCTACCTAATAAAAAATCAAAACCTATTTTATCATTACAATTATATTGATTTCTGATGGTTGTTTTAAATTTATTAAGCTGTTTTCTTTGTATAAATTGATTTATTTATGAATTGTTTATCATAGATGTGCGTCCCAAAACAAATGTCTTTTGGTTTTCCCATCTCCATGTATATACATGTATTAGATCCATGTAACCTAAGAACTCTCTTATCAATTGTATCTTCTCTTTTCCCTGCCTCTTCTCTTTCCCTAATATTATACTGCAACATGTTATCATGCACGAAGCTATACCGCAGAGCTAGATAGGGCTGATTTTTTTTTCTCTACATGGATGATTTAGATCAACACAATTATGGGATGATGGTTAATCTATTGTTGAAATCGCTGGAACAAATCAGCTAAGTTGGATCTGTTTTTTCCTATATATATATATATTTATATATTTCTCCCTGTTTTTGATTTTATGCATTGGGTATTTTAAATCTGGGGGCAAAGTTGATTTGATGAGAAATCAGGGATTGGTTTGATTAATCATACTGATTATAATTAGGGATTATTGTCGCAGAGTGCTTTATTTCGATTATTTTATTGTGGTACTGTGTTTGTACTAACCATCAGGAATTATTTAATAGTTCACGAAATTTTTAATTTTTGTTGGATGTAGATTTTAGGTCGGTGGGAAATTATGGAAGGGAACCTGTTCGTTCACGTTTCGTGGAGAAGAAAAGCCGATCCAGAGGCTGTCCTGTCCAGTCCCGTTCCGATCCAGAGGCTATCCTGTCCAGTTTCACTTCGATCCAGAGGCTGTCCAGTCTCGTTCCGATCCAGAGGCTGTCCTATCCTGTTCGTTTTGTGATGCTCGAGACGTGCATGACCAAGGCCATCCCGGTTTTTCATATGTACAAAGGGAACTAAACAAAAGTATATGCACAGGAGTTTGGTTCTGTATCTGCACTGTACAGTGGCAACTAAAGTTCGTCTCGAGGTATGTAACTTATGTTAATGTGTGTTTTAATATTGAATGTTTGTTGGGCTTATTTATTTATTTTAAGAATATGCCTAGTTCTGTTTTTTTTTCTTCTTAAAATAAGTCCATAAGCGGTCAATTTAAATTATGAGTGCCGATCTCGTTCATTAAGAATTTCGGTTAATGTTATTTAGTTCTCTTGAATATGATATTGGCTATAGTTGAATGGTGTATTTTGTTCAATTGGTTGTACCAACTCGATTCCAATGTATTTATTTGGGATTTTGAAGTACTTGGACCATTATTGCGTACTTGATATTGTCTCCCCAAATTTGAAACGTTCCGTGGGATGTAATCCACTAGCTCGACTATTAAAGAGTCGATATTTCCAAAAAAAAACGTTGCAAATAAAATCATATGTATTCCAATTTTTGTGGAAGAACTCACAAAAGGCGATATGAGTCAAAAAAAAATAATCTATTTCTCTACTTCATCCATGATACTAACAAACCTGAATATGTTGAAGTATGAAAACAAGAGAACTGTCTTTAATAATATATTCAACCTAAAGTAAGTGGTTGACATGTGTAGTGAGATTCTCTTGGCCTGTTGAGATAAAGAAATTTCTCAAATTAAGCTAAATGTAGCAAAATTGAAAATGGAAAGAACCCCAAAGTAATGAGGGTTAGACGTACTGACTCATATAAAGCATGTGAAAAGGGACATATATATCATGAGACAAAGATGTATTTTTTTTCCCCAGTAGTAATGACACCAAAGTACATGTATCAACTCAATATGTGATGAAGCTAAGATGTAATTCTAGCTCTCATCAAAGAGTTGGGAATGAATCTTCTTATCGGTATTGGTACAAGCAATGCAATGCGGGTACCATAATAGCAACCATTTTCCGTGGGAAATTCATACTTTAGACATCAACTTTAATGACAAGAAGAACTTTGCTTCGCCAATTGACTATTTCATTGAACTAGATCATATGTCTGCGCTTATGGAATGAAAAGTACATCATTCCCAAGAGACATCAATTCTCTAAAGCACTTGAGATGTATCTGGATGAAACGTAACATATATTCGCTCTAAAGTAATTGAGTTGAATCCGACTTTTGTTACGTAATAAGGCCACACCACTTATTAAATGTTTTAAGACTCAATGTCTAAGCTCTATATGTATTAAGGGATAATCACATCTTGTTAAGTGCAAAGGGTGTTCATGCATGAACTATTACCTACCTTTTTGTAAACTTACAGTGAGAATGAAGTTGATTGCATCTATAAACTATTTCTCATGAATGTGGAAGGAAGCGTATTCTTAGAAAATTAATGTGTCAATCTAGTGAATTGTAAATCACTGGAACTTGAAATACTGAATCCATATTAACCCCAACAATGAACTGACTGGGATTGATTCATAAAGACTTTGACATAACCATAAGGCACATTGGTTGTGACACGATGTTTCGTTTTGAAAGTACTAACACGGGCATCACTTCATTTGAGTGTACAAGACAATGAACTAATAGAATGTGGAGTTACGACATCTATCATAATCAGTGATTTCTAAAGTTACTAGATTTGCACTACCTCTCCCCATTATGCTTTAGAGTAAGAAAGCACGTCACTCATCTTACAAAGTCTTTCTTTAGTAAAACATGATTGAGACCATCCTGTTTTACTTAGATGCAGATGGTAAATAACTCACTCTCCAAAGAAATAAAGTGTTGTTAGTGAACATATATCCATGTAGAATGCGGACCATTCAAGTGATTTATGGCTCTGGTGGATGATTCGATGCATTGAGTCAGTTATTGCTCACAACAAATGATGCGTTTAATTTTTGTAAAAATCATAGCACATATTACACAATGAAAAGTTCAAAAGCTCACCACCCTTGTTAATGGACTTGATGAATGTTGCATGTTTAATAGGATCAATGTAGAGCATCTTATACCCAATGGTCTCGCAGAGGTTACCATCAAAGGTTACAGATGGTGTCTAAGGAATAGGTTATGCGAACCAACCTACCTTTTATTTCTTTGGGGATATGCAATATTTCACGCATCTTTACTTAATTCGTTTTAGAACCTAATATTAGTCAACCTTTTATGCGTACCAGTTGGTAACTGGATATAAGCCTGACATTTGTGTTCTTACGCATTTTTGGTTGCACTATATATGTGCCATTACGACTCCACATCGTACTATCATGGGTTTTCAAAAATTTTAAGTAGTTATGTTGGAAATGAACTCCCAACAATTATCCGCATTTTAAAACCTTTGGCAGAAGATCTCTTACCGCTAGATTTGCGGGTTATCACTTTAATGAGACAGTCTTCCCGTCATTAGGGGGAGATAAGAAAAAGTATTTTCTAAGGAAACGACAGGAATTGTCGTAGTGTGTTCCCACTGTGTCTCATATTGATTCTTGTACTCCAAAAATGTAAATATGAAGTGACAAAGAATAATCGATTTCAGAAAGTGCACTGATATCGGCAACGTGACAAGATCACACATACCAGCTGCAAATAATCCTGCAAGGTTAGAAATCCTCAGTATGGGGTACACCATAGACTAAGGTGTTCCAACTACACTTGGTGGAAGTGTAGTTAAGGTCGTGGCTCCATAAAGGAAGTTGGAGAGACCACTTGGTTCGATTAATCCTCACCTATAAAGGAAGTAGGTGAGTAAGGCACAACTTATTTATATCATCAGAAATTCATCTCATAAGATTGTCTCTGAATATGTCCATGAATCAAATAGGAGTACGCTCCAAAGATTAAGGATTCCAGAGAACAATGACATCCCAAGTGGATTATGAGAATGCGCACGAGTCAATGGAAAGATCATGCGAGCATATTGATGATTAATTGCATATACACTTGCTTAAGGAAATAGAGTAAGATGAGATCGAACCAAGATCCTTGTTGCTTAATGTCAACGAAGAGCATATTTGGCCTACACAATCCAGGTAGGTTCTTTGACGAATACAAAGGTATTTGGTGTGGTAGTGCTAACCAACCAAGTGTAAAGCCTATGGGACATACATGATTATTTGTCATAGAGCACAGTGGGAAGAATGAAGTCTCAAAGTATCAAGACTCTCCTTGTGGCGCGAGGTTTCTCATAAAGCCCTGGAATTGTCCTCTTATAATGAACGTTATAGTATTCGGCTACTTAGTTAGCTTGGTAATTTCAAAAGGACTTGAAATGCAGCATATGTATGTGGTTATTACGTATCTCTGAAAGAATCAAGAGATGGAATATATTTACAAAAGTACTTGATAGTCTTTTGTTATCCAAATCAAGTGACTCTAAACCACAAAGTGCGTTTACAGTTAGATAGAACGCTCACTTATAGATAGAAGCAATCAGGCGGATGTGGTATACCCGTCTAAGTGGCTAATTTATTTGGAGGGGATAGACAAGTAAGTTATATTTCCTTGCGTATTCACAAGAAAGTTCTTGATTTGGAATTGTAGCTATTCATGTCGATGGTACAGACATGACGAGGTACTCTTAATATATTAAGAGACCTTAAAAGCTATTTGAAATCCGAATTTGAGATGAAAAATCTGGGGAAAGCTCGACCGAATACTCAGCTTGTGGTATATTATTCCACCAGTTTGCATATGTCTAAAGTTGTCAGGAAATTTAACAAAGACAAGCATCCTGATAGCACTCCCATGATTAGTCGAGGTTCAAATGGAAGTAAGTGACCATTTCGTCTAAAGGAAGATGACGAAGATGTGTTGGGAGATGAAATTCCCATATCTAAGTACAATAGACGCATTGTTGTACTTAGTATAATAATATACTCGATTAAATTTTACATACTCAGGGAACTTGTTAGCTATATATAGCTCAGCGCCAACGCAACGTCATTGGAATGGTATAATGAATGTAATCATGTACTTAAAAGTAACCATTGACATGAGTTTGTTTTATCCCTGCAAAGACATAAAAAGGAATGCTAAAGGAACTGCAATCCAAAGGTTGTTGATTATGAAGGAACAATAATCTCTTCTCCAACGAAAGTAATCAGGGGGAGATATGGTAGACTATTTTCTAAGTCATTACCGATATTCAGTTTCGAAAAGTACATGACTAAAGGGACTATTTGGAACAACTCTGAAAGTAATCAGGGGGAGATGCCGACATCAGGTGGAGGATCCAAAGATATGATGTCGACATATTTTACTTCGAAATTGAAGCTGTGTTGTACTCTTTTTCCCTTCGATCGAGAATAGTTTTTCCCAAAGGGTTTTGTTACTCGACAAGGTTTTTAGCGAGACAACACTAAAAACATCAAGTATGTTGAACGTTGAAGACATAAAGATCGCGTTGATATTACTGAAAATATCCGAATCAAAGAAATGAAAATTGTTTAACATCAGGGGGAGCATCTAATGGTGTGTTTAATTATTTTCCTTCACCGAGGTTGCTTTTCCCCACATGGTTTTGTTACTCGGCAAGGTTTTTAATGAGACAATAACAAACACCTTGAATATGATTTTCCAAGGTTATTCCTTTTTCCCACAAGGTTTTTCTGAGTTGTGAAGCAACAAGAGAAGTGAACTTCAACGAAGTAACTTTACGTGGACTTATCGCATTGTACTCTTTTCCATTCGTCAAGGTTTTGTCCCACTGGGTTTTCCTTGTCAAGGTTTTAACGAGACAACATATGCGAGTCCAATTCTGCTCCAAGTCTTCTCAATAATTGTACTCTTTTTCCTTAGCTCAGGTTTTGTCCAAATGTATTTTCCTGAAAAGGTTTTAACGAGGTAATTAACTTAGACTTTTCGGTCTTTGAAGATCGTATTGCATATGATGAACTATATGTAAAGTACGAGACAACATGTGAAGTATTACATGTGAAGAGTTGTACCAAGGTTTTCTCCCACTGGGTTTTTCCTTGTCAAAGTTTTAATGAGGCGATTAATTTCGGCACAAGTCATCAAGGAGAGGACGACATTTGAAGAACTACATTCGAAGCACTATATGTGAAGCACTGCATATGAAGTTTTATTGAACCGCACAAGGGGAGTGTTGTAGGGCTTATAGCCCATAGATGTGCGGCCCAAAACAGATGTCTTTTGGTTTTCCCATCTCCATGTATATACATGTATTATATCCATGTAACCTAAGAACTCTCTTATCAATTGCATCTTATCCTTTCCCTGCCTCTTCTCTTTCCCTAATATTATACTGCAACAGATTTTTTATTTTAACAATTGATCTAGGTAGTAATGTTTTTTTTTTAATTTGTTAAGGAAATTATTTTTATGCATAATAATTGAGTTTTACTTATTGGAAATGAGTTTGGTGTTTGTACGCGGGTAATTATGTTGATTAGGCCTTTATGGCACCCCACCACTGGTGGCTACCCTGGGAAGACTGTTCGGGGAACGGTAATGGTTTATTTACCGGAATAACTCTGACAATTAGAAATGGTTTGTTTGCTTTTTTTGACTCGAAAAGGGCAAAATAGATTGAAAAAAATCAACTCCTTACCAAGCAGGTAAAGTGCTGAAAACAAATACAAGCAAGGGATCAATTATAGCAGAGCTCTTAAAAAACCAAAAAAGTATTGGAAAAGAAACTTAAAGCTAAAAGCTAAAATTAGTTCATGATAGCCTCCCAGTTATACAAAACTGTGTTCAACTGGATTCCTCTGAAAAATTTTGTTCCTAAACACCAGTTATATATAAAAACCTTAACTGTGTTAAATAATCTCCTCCAACGTTTTGCATTTCCCATTGAAAAGCCTTCCGTTCCTCTCAATCCAGACAGTCCACCATACTGCAAAAGGAATGATATCCCAAATATAGTTTCTAATAGATTGATCTGAGGTTTTTCTTCTCTTCCAGTCCCAAATGGTATGTCTAACTGAACCTTGAAACACCCACTGCAGCCCATAACATTTATAAAAAAAATGCCATACGTTTCTAGTTGTTTCACAATGCAAAAATATGTGCTGATTTGACTCCGCTGCTTTCTTGCAAAGCAAACACCCATTTACCATAATTGAGTTTCTATATGTATCTAACGTAGGGGCTGCATCGTAACATAAAGTCCAAACGAAAAAAATTACCTTTTGAGGGATTTTTGGGTTCCATAACTTTTGAACGGAAAGAGTAGCAAACCATCAATCTCCAAAGCTTTATAACATTCATCCACAGAGAACGCACTCCTTCCTTGCTGCCATATTCTTTGATCTTCTCCCCCATTTCCAAAGTTGATAGCGGAAATCAAATTTAGTAGATGTGCAACCTCGTCAATTTCATCCTCTTTTAAAAGTCTGCAGAAAGCGAGATTCCAACTTCTATCACCATTGTTTATGCTCACCAAGTCACTGATAGTAGCATCCCGTAATCTACATAACTTGAACAGACTAGGAAAAAGAGTCTGCAACTTATGTCCATTTACTCACTTATCCTTCCAAAAAAGTACCCTGTCACCCGAATTAACTTGTAATGTGGAATTCTGTTTTACCTCTTCCGTAGTCTTCAGAATACCCGCCCATAAACTCTTCCCTACAACGCGCTTTAATTGATTAGGTAAAAAAACTCTACTGTTACCACCAAATTTATGGTTTACAATCCTTCTCCACAAAGCATTCTCCTCGTTTCCATATCTCCACACCCACTTAGCATGCATAGCTTTATTCATAAGCCTTAGCTTCTTTATTCCCACTCCACCTCCTTCCTTAGACCGACGTAAATTCTTCCTTCCGACCCAACCTTTTTTAGCCTTTCCATTCAAGGTACCCCAAGGAATTGACGTATTATTCTTTCCATTTGCTTCTCCACTGAGGCCGGCATCTGAAAAAGTGATAAGTAGTAAATAGGAAAACCACTCAAAACACTATTTAATAACATGAGCCTACCTCCCTTAGAGAGGTACTTCCTCTGCCAAACACTCAACTTCTTCTGAAATTTTTGAATAATTACATCCCACACTCCAACTGACTTGGATTTACTTCCCAACGGAATTCCCAGGTACTTCATTGGGAAAGAAGCAGTTGAACATCCAAAAATTTCAGCACCTCATTCACAAATTCCGCATTTCCCACAACCACTATAACACTTTTGTTAAAATTAACCTTAAGACCAGAGATAAGCTCAAAAGCTAGCAACACATCCTTAAGATTTCTCACCTGCTCCGCATCATCATTCATAAAAACAATCAGATCATCCGCAAATTGCAAATGACTAATCTCGGGTGAATCCGGTGATGATTTAAAACCCGACAACAACTGCATTGAGGCTGCTTTTTTTATCAAGGCCGACATCACTTCCACAACCATAATAAATAGAAAAGGGGATAGAGGGTCTCCTTGCTTGACTCCTTTAGAACTTCTGAACAACTGAGAAGCAGTCCTATTAATAGCCATTGCAAACCTTGTGGTTGATAAACACCACTTAATCCAATTCCTCCATATGTTCCCAAAACCAAATCTAGCCATGGTATAATCCAGACACCCCCAGTTGACATTATCAAATGCTTTTGCTAAGTCCACCTTCAACACCAACCCCGACTTTCCTTCTCTTTCTCTAGAATCTATTAATTATGATGCAATTAGGATCCCATCTGTTATTTGTCTTCCATCCACGAAAGCTCCCTGAAATTCAGAAATAATATCCGAAAAAACTTGCTTCAACCTATTTGCCAATAGTTTTGAAATAATCTTGTACACTCCGCCTATTAAGCTTATGGGCCTGAAATTGTGCATAGAATTAGCTCCTTCACACTTAGGAATGAGGATGATATTCGTACAATTGAGTCTCCAATCAATACTTCCCGTCAGCTGAAACTCCTTCATAACCATTAGCTCTGGCTTAATGATATCCCACACCTCCTTGAAAAATTCCATTGTGTAACCATCCGGACCCGGTGATTTATTTCTACCAAAACTCCAAATTACAGCCTTCACTTCCTCCTCCTCAAATGGTTTCTCCATTGAAATGCTTTGCTGAACACTAATACTTGGCAGCATGAGGTTGTTAAAAGTTGGCCTTACTTGCACGGTCTCAATAAAAACTTTTGTGTAGTACCTTTTGGCTTCCCCATTAATAACATCTTTGTCATGTGTCATAACCCCATCACTCAAAAGGGAATTTATTGAATTTACTCTTTGATTGTAAGATGCATTTTTATGGAAGAATTTGGAGTTTCTTTCACCGCCAGAAAGCCGTTGCCCCTTGGCTCTAGAAAACCATTTCCTCGTGAGATTTATAGAAGCCTTCTTATGATTTATCCTTGTCACTTCTCTTGCCGCAAAATCTTCCTCACTCAAAGTATTTATCTCTTCAAGAGAGTCATAAACATCAATCAGCAACTCCAAATTGTCTACTTCCCTTTGCACAGAACCATAAGTCTCTTTACCCCATTGCTTAATGAAAATTTTCAAATCCTGCAACTTTTTAGCCAAAATATAACTTGGTTTCCCATAAAAAACTAAATTTGCCCACCATATTTTTATTTGCTCCAGAAAAATTGGGTTAGACAAATAATAATTCTCAAACCTGAATGGAGACTTATGAGAAACACCGGCATTGCAATTCAAGAGTATCGAGGCATGATCCGAAATTGGTCTTCTCAACTTATACTGCACAATAGATATACATCTTTCTTCACATTCTGCCGTGAAAAGGAATCTTTCAAGCCGCACAAGAGTTGGCGGGTTTCTGGAATTTGTCCATGTAAAGCACCCACCTGACATGGGAATATCTATTAGGCTGTTGGTGTTTACAAATTTTCTGAAGTTCTTCCTGTTCCTATTACAAACTATAGCTGTGTTCCTTTCAGAGTTATACAAAACTGCATTCCAGTCGCTACCTATAACCCATGGTTCTGTCATCAGTAGCCTAACATCTTCAATCTCTTGCCAAAACTGATTATAGTCTGCTGGGTCAGAAGCCCCATAAACTGAAGTAAAAATCCAAGTAAAACTGTCACTTTTATTTCTAAACTTCAATGAGACTGAAAATGCACCCAATAAGCTCTCCTCCATTACAACTACCATGGGATTCCACATAACAAGTATCCCCCCTGATCTTCCCTCAGAAGCTAAGAAAATAAAATCACAACCATTGTTACCCCAGATAATTCTAACCAAAGAATCATCAATAGTTTCTTTTTTAGTTTCTTGGATTGACACAATTGAGGCATTATTTCTTCTGATAGCATTACGAATTGCAGTCGATTTAAGATCATCACCTAAACCCCTAATGTTCCAAGATAGGATTTTATGGTCCATGAGAAACAGTCATAACCCTAGCATTTGAATTAGGCGAAGTAGAAAAAGAAACACCAGTATGCGAAATACCTGCTTCATTCTCCAAACTGCAATTAACCCTTTCCTCTTCAGCAACCCAATTCTCATCATCTGTATCCATATCGAATTTATCAAATCCATCAAATTTATTATCTTCAACTTGAGCAACCGCACCTGATTTCTTGAGATTTAAAAGCATATCTTTGCAAATTTCTCTTGAAATATCTGTATCACAATCAATTCCCAATCTTCTGTTCAGAGATAAATGGAAATTTACCACCTTATTGATTTCTTCGTCTGTTGAGCTCTCATGGAGGTTAGGACGAGTCTAAGTTGTTTGGAGACTACCAGACAAAACAAAATTAGAGTTTATACTCTTATCTGCAACCAACGGTGATGATGAGATATCAGAATGATGTTTTAAACTCGAGGATACATCAAACGATCCTGATGAAACTTGATCATGTCTCAGATCTGAGATTTCAACGGAATTCGATGATTTATCCAAAGTACCAGTTTCATTTGGATCATGAGCAGGCTTGATTAGAGCTCCCTTATACGGGTTTAAACCCGATGGGCCTCTAAGCACCTTCTCGCCCATATACCGACCCGCATCCACTGAGTTGATTGAATCGTGACCGAGTTCAGGAACCAAATTTGGGTCAAAAACCGCACCCAAAAAAATTCCTACTCGTTGCCCCATAAAACGATTCAAACCCTAGTTCGTCGTGCCCCTAAAGGCAGGCATACCTGGTCAGCTCATCGATATGGAGGCTGAGCCTGATTTAAAAAGAGGATTTGCAACCCAGTTTGAGTTGGCGCCCACCCTAGACCGATTTGAGCTATTTGAATTTTAAAAATTTGGTGAAGATTGAATATTCGCCTGAGTGAGATTGATCGGCGAAAATTCTTCCGAAAATTTCGAATCTACCAGCTCACAACGGAAGGTTTGTGCATTATCTGCGGTATGATAGTCCTGGGGAACAACCACCACTGACCTTAGTCTTGTCTTGACCGGAACTTGATCATTATGCAAACAATCTTGATCATCATGCCCATGAGAAACATTTCTGCTATCATCTTTTTGACGATACGCCATACTATTTAAATGATGATCAAAGTGCACCTTCCTTGAAGGACGTAAATCTGGAATCCATTCTATAAAAACCCAATAATTTGAGAATTTAACTACCGTCGGAATTTTTGCAAGATCACACTCTACTTCGATCTTGCAACAATTGAGACGAGCATGTTTCTGAGATTCCACATGAATGTCCTTCACAAAACCCCATGGTGAACAAATCCGTTGGAAGACCGAGTTTACCCAAAGATGCAGAGGCAAACCTTTAATGCTGATCCAATGACTACCCTTATCTTCCTCCCCCAAGTGTAACAATAAGTCAGTAGACTCCCATTGTTTCAACAGAATCTTGGATTTACCAACCCGGATAATAATAGGATTTTGTAAAGAGAGATGAACTGTTAACGACTGAGACTCAAAAAAAGCTTTCTTCCCATTAATTGGACGAATCCATTAATCACCAGACCATCCTAAATGCTTAGTAATTGCTCTAGCAATGCTATTCCAACCATTGTGAAAATTGATGACTTCAACAGCCACTCCTCTAGCATACGGATTGAATGTGTTTTCACCTGAACTGTATTCATTACCGAGCGGAAGGAAATCATTATCTTTAAGCTCCCCCTTATTCAGTTGATGCTGTACAGGGTTTAAACACTTCCAAAATTTATTCCAGATAAAACCGCCTTCACCGCTTGGAATACAGATAAAACGATATTTAAAATCCTTGGACGGTTCAGTTCTTGAAATCTTCAAAAAAAAAACACCCCCGCTATTAGAAAGAACTTCAATAAGTAAAACCACTTGATTGAATCTCCTTGTCCACTTCTGATCTGATGTCGATAAACCATTAACAACAGCCAACACCCTAGAACACAACCAATCAATCGAGTCGGATGGAAATAAAACCCAGTTCAAAATACCTTTGAATCTCTCCAAAACTTTGAGTTCACTGTTCTTTCCCTTGGTAATCCAAGAGAACTCAAAAGTTTTTGATTTCAAAAATAGAGATCTGGGACGAGCTAAAACCATGGTAATTGGTAAGGGAGAAGAGAAGAAAAGAGTTTGAAAGAAGGGAGAAGAGATGAAAATCGTTTTCCAGAGATGAAAACAGATCAGAGATGAGAAGAGACGAAGTGAAAATCCATGGTCAAGAAAAGAAACTCCCAGTCAAACTGAGACGGCCAAAGTCTAGGATATGAATTATTTCTTCATTTGAAATGGTTTGTTTACCGGAATAACTCTGACAACTAGAAATGGTTTGTTTACCGGAATAACTCTGACAACTAGATTAAGAATCATTTGAAGAAAGAAAAAAAAGACTGTTCGGGGAATAGTAGTGGTTTGTTTACCGGAATAACTATGACAACTAGATTAATGATCTAGATTTTAAGGTTGAAGATTGAGTAAGAAAGTGTTAAATATTTATAGTTAAAATGGCGTAAGTATTATTGCAAATTTTTATGCATGGTTTTAATTATAGTATCGGTTGCATGTGTTTGATTTTCGATGCACTCTATTATTTTTGGAAACTTCCTACTGGGATGTGGTTTGCTCACCCCTTTTTCCTCCCTTTTCCACAGAGAATGAAGAAACACTAGACGTAAAAGAAATTATTATTTATCATGGGGATTTTGGCTTTGCACATTTTGAATTAAACCAGAGTGTTGGTTTGTTTTAATATACTTTGATTTTGTAATTATTATTTTACAATTTTGTAATTTTAAAAGTAATATCATATTTCATTTTATAAATTTCATTTGAGTTGAGTTTTGTTTTTATTAAAATCTTTTGGAATGAAAAATCTGGTCCTACACGAGTGGTGCTCCGAAAATTTGGACATGCTAGCTGGATCGGACCCGACCCACAAGGTCGAATTCGAGTCCGCTGGAAGTCCGAAAATCCGGGTCGTTACAAAAAAATCCTAAATATCTTTGTTATATTTGGAATTTATGTGCCATTCATATCCCAGTGGATAAGCATATCTCTGGTTGCTATATTAGTAAAGTATATTCTTTATGCTAGCTAATATTGTATTTACATCCAAGAGATACTTCGGTATATTAGTTGGATTACAGTTGGTATTTTTACAAAATTGAAAATAGGCATGTATTTCATATCTTTTGTATTTTCGTATTTAGTAATTCTTCGGTGTTCAAACTACATTGATTAATAAATAGTGAAGTTTTTCTTTTTTGCAAACTTATTCCGGAACACATGGAATTTCATGTTTGTGTGAGGAAGCCCACTATTAGTATTCTCGTAATACTCACTAGAGAAGAGAGTATGCTACTTAGGTGAAATCTCTTATGTCATATGCCCTCTATTTAAAGACTTCTTTGGGATCAAGAAGCTTCTAGTAGTACAGTTGGTGGGAAAATAAATCATATTGTTATTTAGTCTTCGATTATTTTATTAAATTGTTACTAACGGTATGTTAAACCTTGATAGATAAAGTTAGTTTATTATGTGATCCTTCTTTTATGATATAAGGTCGCTCGAACTAGTTCAAGGATCGACGATTTCAGATATGTTGTATTGCATCGAGATCTGAAGATAATACTTGTGATCATCCATTGTCAATAGAATCCGTTTTGTGCGTGATCGAAGATAAGTGAAATCAAGTTGTTTGCGCAGGTAATTTGAAGTTGGATATTTGAAGACTAGAAGATTTATAGTTTGGTGTTAGGATCCTTGTTATACTTTCGTGCCCACTTGATTGACTGGGATCCGACAAGCTTATTTATCTCGTATAGACTTTTATAGCTTGTTGTATAGATCGATAATCTATCACTTGGTATTTCCTGCGAGATCGAATTTGATAGATTGTAAACTAAGATTGATTATTTCGGTAATCTTGATCTTAGTTAATTTAACAGATACAAAGGAGTTTATATTGATTAAACGGAAGATCCCTTGTAACTCAACTTATCTCTAATTAACTTGTTGATCTGGGAGACTGATAGAGAGGTTACTGTAACAGATTACTCCTTTACCTTTTCAGAATACGATCCAAAGGAGTTGAGTGCTAGAAGTCTTCACAGATGGTAAAGCGACTTAAGATAGTGGACTCCATCTTAGGACTCACATGCGTAAACCAGATTGGTTGTAGTCTTCGGGATACTGAAGAAACTGAGTAACTTGGAGTTAGTTTACTTGGTATCAACTTTACGAAGTTGGTTGTAGTCTTTGTATAGCAGCTTAATTCTGATTTATTCAAAACTAGACTAGGTCCCGAGGTTTTTCTTCATTTGCGGTTTCTTCGTTAATAAAATCTTGTGTGTTGTGTGATTTACTTTACTTCCGCACTATATTTATTTGTCTTATAATTAAAGTAAATACAATGTACTTTAATCGAACACTTGGTTTTATCCCATAGTTTGGATAGGATTTCGAACTTATTCTGTATACCAAGTGTATATCTTGTGGGTGTCATCTTCTTGATAGTTCTTGTCTATATTAGATCGCACAAAGTGTGTATTGAATAGGTTGATATCAAAAAGATTGTGGTGTACTTGGTACCCTCGTTATTTCAATTGGTACCAGAGTAGGCAAACATGATAAGATCTAGCAATCTGTATTTGGTGCAATCCAACGTATAAGACTTGAATCTAAATATGGTAATGGAAGAACTTAATTAAGAATGATTTTGTTGATGTACCACAAGGTTTCGGAAGTACATAAGTTGTTCATGTTGTTTTATCTACATCTCATAACTCTCGAGATAAGATAACTAAAAACACATATTATATATCCGGTGAATCTGACTTTGATGTCGAAAGAGATGATGAAAAGGAATTATCCAAATTCATTAAGTTGGTTTTCTTCCCGCCTAGGTTCAAAAATTGAAAACAAACACTAATACTCTAGGACAAGAGATCTGAGAAAAGGATATGCAACTGAATAATTTAACCGAAGAGAACAAGTCTCTCTCAGTTAAATTAAAATTTCTTAACAATCTATTATTCAAGAAAAAGAGTTTCGATATAAGACACTAACTAATGTATCTATTATAATTTCTTCTGATGAAGAAATAAAAAGTCATTGCACAACTTTATCGGATGGTGATAATAAGCCTAGTTTTGTCACATCTTAAACAGATCATGATTCTTTTGATAAAGGCTTACGTCCTGTAAGAATCATCAAGTCAGAAGAAAATCTTGGAATTTTTCCATCTACTACTACTGTTGATCATCTGAAATATGATTCAAATGGAGCTTTGAATCGATCTCAAAGGGAAGATCATAAGGATTCAACCTTTGAATCAGTTGACAAGAAACTAGTACTACTTCAAAATACTCTTGTGAAAGTGTTAAAAGAAGTATCTTGTCTTAAAGGCCTGAAAGATCATTTCGAAGTAGACAGAGTATCCAAGTCTCAGACAAAACCTGTCAACTTTAATGATCATTGCAAAAGAGTTGATAATATCTTCTGGAAAAAGATTGCTCCATACTGATATTGGAACATCCATAATTCACATGAAGGTTTATCACCTATGGAGAACTTCCAGAAGAAAGGGAATAGGAAATATTCCTCCACCAAGGGAATCACTTAGAAATGGGTTCCAAAAAATCCTGCCATGACTTATGGTGAAAGAACTAAGATCTGTCATAAGGAAGTCCTTAAAATGAGAAAATATAAAGAAAATCGCATCGACAGAATAAAAAGAAATTTTAAGGTTACGGATATTTCTTTTATTAGTTCATCTCTTACATATAATCCTCTTCGTCGCATCTCAAGGAAAGATCAAAGTGAAAAGAGGAAAGATAATCGTATTGGATAGAACTACTTCAAGGATAACATGAACAAAATTTCTGATACTCGTTGTAAGCTCATCAAGCCTTAATCCAATGCAACCTAGTTATATTGTGACAGTGCAACCTCATCTAGTTAGTACTCGGATAGAATAAGATGATGAAGCACATCAAACGAGAGCACGGATTTCTTGTGTTTGTGAATATCATAATATGTTGACATTCAACTTTTATCTTGATCAAGTAACTTGATTGTTGTTCGGGTATTTCTTGATGGGTTTAATGGGAAACTGTGAATCCATAATTTTTAGGTTCATGTTAATATTGATTTTTGGTGTTTAGGATTTTGTAAATAACTTTGATTTCGAAGATTATTTCCTAATGGAAAAATATAATATTTGAGACTTTCGGACAAAGATTTTTTTCTTTGAATTTTGCAAGAAATATATGCAAATTTACTTTTGAATTTTTTTTCTCAGGGGAAACTCTTTGCTATTTTCGGTCCAAAAATATTTTCGTAGTCCCTTTAGGAAAATTCTTTACTTATAAGTATTGAGAAATTCTTGTATAATTTTTATCTAAATCTTTGAGCATGCCTCTAGTAACTCGTAATTTCACTAAGGTAGATAAAAAAAAGCTCAGAAGGTTAAGAATTGTCAAGGGTGTTGATACGGATATGAAGAAGAATATTATCCCTAACACCATGTTCGATTATGATTCCAATAGTTTTGAAGGATCTCAAATGGAAATCGTGCCTGCTTGCTTTTGATTATCAAGATCCAAAGGTAACCAAGTAGTTTCATACTGATGAAATGGTTGATTACATCGTCAGTTTCGAAAAACTAAGAACCAATCTCATCATATCGATTCGAAATCAGGATTTTCTAAAAGGGAGATCGAGAAGAATGTTACAGACCTTCCGCTGATTAAAGAACAATTTTAAAAACATGAAAGATAAGAGAAGGTTACTGACAAGTCTCTCGAGTGCTAGAAGTCTTCGGAAGGTGGAGCGACTTAAGATAGTGGATTGTATCTTTGGATTTACGTGCATAAACCAGATTGGTTGTAGCCATAGGGATACTAAAGGAACTGAGTAACTTGGAGTTAGTTTACTTGGTCTCAACTATACGAAATTATAGTAGTCTTTGTATAACAGCTAATTCTGAGAGTATTCAAAACTGGACTAAGCTCCGTGTTTTTTTTTTTGTTTTTTTTTTTTATGTATTTGCGATTTTCTCGTTAACAAAATCTTGTATGTTGTGTGATTTACTTTACTTATGCATTGTATTGATTTGTGATCTTTATAACTAAAGTAAATACATTGTATGTTAATCGAACACTTTGGTTTGATCCCATAGTTTGGTTCGGATTTCGAACTTACTTTATATACCAAGTATACATCTTGTGAATTCTTGACAGTTCCTGTCTATATTAGGTTACACAAGGTGTGTCTTGAAAAGGTTGATAAATATTATACAAAAGTCGAACAAACTATCTAGTTCCATTAAGTTGCTTGGATTAAACTTCTTCATTGAGATTATTTCGATAATCATTTTCTAGATTTGATCGACCAAAAGAGATTATATTGAATAAATGAAAGATTCTTTACTCTACTTTATCACTGATTTAAAAATTGATTTGGATAAGTGAGTTGGTTACTGAAACACATTTAGTCATTTGTTGTTTCGGATTATGATCCAACAGAGTTGAGAGCGGAAATCTTTACATACAACAGTGAATCAACACAAGATAGTGGACTCTGTCGTTGGATTCACATGCGTAGATCATATTTGTCGTAGGTGCATGGATACTGAAGGAACGAATGAATGTTTAGAAATTTGGGGAAGTTAATTTGTATAGAAACTTAATTCTGAGAGTATTTAAAACTGGACAAGGTCCTAGGGTTTTTTTGCCACGCAATTTTCTTCGTCCACAAAATTTTATATGTTGTGTCATTACTTTATTTTTCGTATTATAATTATTGTCATAGTTATGAGAAAGTAGTTGCACTTGTACGTTAATTAACTTGATGACGATATCATAGTTGGTTCAGTTAAAACTCTGACTACTCACCAAGTATACTTTCTTGAAATAATATTTTAGCAGAAATTATTTAAGTAAGGTTATACAAGGTGTATCTACATAGGTTGATATCGAAGAGATTGTGTTGTACTCGGTACCTTCGTCATTTCATATGATTATTTAGATATAATTATGGATATCAACAGCTATCAAGTAAAATATGGTCTGATCGGGATTCACGAATCTCTAGGAAACCTACGTCTTTAAAGGACGCCTCTAGCCAAAACTAGGACACATCGTGCCATGATTGATTTTCAAGGTTGCAGAGGGTCCTCTATTTATAATGATAAAACAAGACTAGGTTACTCACAATCAAAGAAAGTTCGTGAACTAATTTCCATGTTTACGAACTACTTTGTTTTCAAGCAAATGAACTAAACTTCTAAATATAAGTTGATTCCAAAGAATAGAAATCACGTAAGTGTTGAGAAGTTTTTTTGAGTTACGAATAAGAATGTGCATCAACAAAGTTGTCTTTCTATAACCATGCATAATTTTATCCCACGATATTATAGCCCAATAGGCTTGTGAGCCATCATGCAATATTGGAGTTCAGGAACACCCAAAATGCTATTTCACGAACCCATAAATCAGTTCGTGAACATATTCAAAAGTGCTTATCGCGAACTCATAAACCAATTTGTGTACAAGAGCATATTAAAATAAGTTCCAGCAACATATCCAAAAATGCATAGTTCGCGAACTCATAAGCCAGTTCGTGAACATAAGAGAAAATTTGTAAAGTGTACAATAACACCTTGAAATTGCGCAGTTCATGGACAAATAAATTGGTTTGTGATCTCTTGTGCACTTTGGAGTTTAGGAACATCAAGTTTTTTGCATAGTTCGTGAACTCAAAGATCAGTTCGTAAACAATATTTTTCAACTTGATGTTTTTAGGTTAATATATTCGCATGCTTAGTTTTTTAAACAATAAGTTGTTCTCAACCTCAAATGTGATAAACCTATGAATATCCATTTCTTGAACTTATATTTCGAGATTAATCAAGTACAAGCTTGAACTAAAAAAAAAAAAACTTTGTAATTCATCAATTATTCTAAAGTCGTATGACGTTGTCTTAGTGGATATAATGGTAGAAATAATGAGTTAATAGGATAGTCAGTCTTCATCAAATATATGTGCAAATATCTTCGTTGTTCTTCAATCTTAAAAGGTTACTCTATGATTCTGATACTCAACTACCATGCTCTAATCCTATTCCAAGACCGACTTCAGTAGACTATAACTCAGTATACAACATTGTACAAATTGACAACAAGTTGATATACCAAAACTTATGAGTTTGAACGAGCGATGCTCTAACACTTAAATATCCAAATGCATGTCAACAACATTTAACTTACAAATTTTGATAAATTCTTAGTAAAAAATATAGCGTCATCTTTCTTGTTTTGTACAATATTTGAGAAAATCTTTTATCTATGATTATATGTATTAATCAACCTAGCATAGATTTAATATTTTTTAGATGTTTTAGAAACATAGGATTACCATATTAGAACTAATATGGGGTTACCTTGATTAAATAAGACTTGCTTCCCACTCTAGACTTTGTATTCTCCCTCTTTATCTAGTTCTCTCAAACATTCCTCTTTGACTAATAATAACATCTACCTCACCAAATCTCCTTCTACTGACTCATCTCTTTCTCCCTTACTAATTGTAAGTATATTTATATACTACTCTCTATCAAGTTTTATATCAATTTTATCCTAAATTCTAAAAGGTCAATACTACAACACTCAATCCGTTTTTCCTTCCAGTTATCTCTCCCGACATTCAAACTATTTACTTTAGTGAGTCATTATTTACTCAACCTAAATGGAAAAAAGCTATTTAGATGGAAGAAAAAGAAACAAACTAAACTTAATGATAAGTAAAACAAACTCACTGTTTTCTTTAGGGGAAATATATACATCAACCATTCTCTTTTAGCCACTCTTTTATGTAATATACCTAAACAAACTCCCAATTAAATAGAGATTATGTAATATCATCCATTAGTTATTCAAAGACTGCTCTTAATTATTAGAATTTATTCAATATATTAGTAGTTGATTAATTAAAACTTAATTTATTAGGATGATAATATTGGTCTTAAGTAAGGATTTTGATTTGGTAAGAGAGATATTTGGAAGTGGATCTCTAAAGGGAGCGTATCCCATGGCTTGAAAAATTCTACTTAATTTCAAACATTATTTTTTAACCCATGATTAAATGTATCTGGCAGCAGTAAGTTGTGAAGCCACCCGCACACCGCTCCCTTCATTTGTCATTGATTTACATTATCAAACTTATCACTTAGCATCTTTTTGTTACCAAAGAAATTGAAAAGAGTCAACAGATAACCCAACACAAAAAAAAAACAAATGAATATCATACACAACACAAGATAAATAAATAAAAAGATACAAAGTTATAACTTACTATTAATTAATCATTAGCTTAATTTTTTACTATTTCACAATAGATAAGAAGAAAAAATACATTAAACTTAAAATTACCTAAAATTTTACAACAGAAAGCACTTAAAACTCTAGATTTAAAATGACAATCATGGATGGAAGTCGTCCAATAAGGATTTTACAACAAATTTGAGATGATAAGACACAAAAAAACACACAAAAGAGATTCGTAATAAAAAACATAAATTTAATTTTTTTTCTACTGTTAAAACTAATCATCATCTTCTTCTGCTGCTGCTGTTAAATCTAATCATCATCATCTTCATTTTCTTATTCTTTTACTGTTAAAACTAATCATCATCTTGTTTTTCTTCTTCTAAAAGAAGTCATATGAGTGAGAGCTGAGGTTAAACTAGTTACAAACCCAACTTGATCCTCTTAGATCGACCCGAGTTCCTTTCCCTCCTGCTTACTAGTCGGTTGAATACTGATGATGAGCACTCAAGCTTCTGTTTACTGGTTCTTATAGTATTTTTCAAACTTCATTACCCTTGATGTTTTGGTGAAATGCTATTAAATAGATGAACTCATCATCATGATAACAACAATCTATGCAAGATGTTGATGTATTTCTATGTACAAATAATTAAAGCCTCTTTACATTTTTGATAATTTATAATGAAGATGCATTGGAGCTCAATTGCTTTCTTTGTTCCAGCTACCTCAATCTAATTTCATTTCTAGGTATGAAAACCAAAAAAAAATTAACAAAGAATTTCAGAAACAATACAGAATGGTCCCCAATCAATAAACTTAACATTACCTAAAACACATTAATCAATAGTTAAATTGTGCATGGGAATTCCACTAAAGAAATATCCTTGTAGAAATTCCAATCAAATCTTGTTGACGATAGTCAAACTGTCAATGGGAATTGTAGAGTTTCGCATCTTCTCGTTCAGTACACGAATGACGCATTCAAGCAGTTTATTTAGCGTATTTTTCCGAGATATGTCTAAGGGTACTATTGGTTTTTCCAAAATATAATTTTATTAGGGTTCAAATTCAGTTAATTACATATTGGTTTTTGACTTTATTAGTTACTATATTTGATATTCAAATTCAATTAATTTAGTAATTATGCAGCGTAATTGTCATTTGACTAGTTCATACCAATTGTCCTTGTTGCGGGTCATTATGTTCATCCCACCTTATAGAAATTTCATCCCCGAAATTAAAGAAAGTCTTCTTCTCTATATAATTACTGCTCATATCTACAAACAATAAAAATCAAACTCAATTTAGACAAGTTCGGGGCAAAGTTGAAATGAAACACAAATATATGTGTTCTGAGATATTAGTTATTGGTTCAAGGTTCAGGTTTTCGGCGCTAACGGACCATATTATCTATATTCTTTATTTTTTTTAAAGAACTTCTTAAACATATTTAATCTCCAAAAACAGTGTTATCGTGCTTGTCGCAAGGGTAAACCAAATATCGGCAAATTAAATATATGTGTTAAATCAAATATATATATGTCGCTCTGATAATATCTTTATATGCATGTTTTTTTTTTTGAAATGAGTAAACGATCATTCGCAAATGAAGAAGAAAAATATATGGTAGATGTTGAAGCTATGGCGATTTTGGTTATTGTAGATACTAGTGGTGATGGAGAATAAATATGCAGTGACAAAAAATTAAGGAGAAAATGGTTCATGTTGGTCAAGTGAAGCGAGTAGTAGCGATTGTGGTGATAGAGGGAGAAGAATCATGCCTTCTCTGCTTTTGGTTTTACAAAAGAGAAATATAGAAAGAGACGGAGGCGGAGAAGAAGCCAAGCCCAACTAATTTTATGTTTTTATATTTCTCCAAACATTGTAGCACACACAAATTGCGTGCTCGGTGTTCTTGTTGGTAGTAACAACGAAATAAAACAGTTCGAGGAAGCAAAACTTCAACGAATATTAGTTTATTTTCCACACTAATTGATCAATCTTCATCTATGAGTATGAGAGTATACACATATAAGAAAACCTAAAATTTTTATAACCATAACGATAAGTTTCGAACAATCACTTAAAATTAATAATATATTAGTATGATGAAAAAATAGCTACATAAAAATTGATCATCCCAATGAGTCAAATAACCATTTTTTTTTCTTTTTTATGAGAAAAATAAAGGGATAAAATTATAATGAAGCTATTTTGAATCTTAAAACATTTTTTTCTTTCTTTTCTTGGCATTAGAATAAAAAACAATTTCCCTGCTAAAACCATTTGAAAAAATCCACTGTTGGTTGAAGCAGATCCTTTTTTTTTTTTTTTTTTTTTTTTTTTTTTTTTTTGTAAATAAGATATTTCATTGCCCAAACTAAGGCTTAGAAAGAGCCGGAGAAACAAAAGAAATAGAGTTATCTAGTATCCATCCACAGGCGGATGTTCTGATATTAGATCTATCTACTGAGAGTTGTTGTTGGATACAAATAAGGGGAAGGTTCTCCCATAAAACAGTAGTAGTTGAGATCCTAGCAGATTTTGCTAGTATATCTGCCACCTTGTTTCCTAATCTAGGAACAAAGTAAAGTCCCAAAAAGTTGTTACATAAATGAACTAATCTATTGGCTTCATTTAAAAAAGCTTTAGAACGCCAGGAGATATCAGAAGTTTCACCCTGAAGATAATTGAACAAACTCTCACAGTCGCCTTCTATGCTAAAGTTCTCCAAATTCTTCTCTTGCGCCCAAATAGCAGCTTGCAACACTCCTAGAGCCTCCGCTTCTTGTGGGTTTGTTGCTGTTGACTGCCATGCTTTTCCCCCTCCTGTGTTGCCTGCATCATCTTTTAAAATTATAGCATAACTAGATGGTAAAGTGTTAGAAATCCAAGCTGCATCAACATTAATTTTGAGTGTATCTTTTAGAGGTGTCTGCCAAGTTTGTGTTGAGACTTTCCTGTGTTTCTTTTTGGTTTTGTCTTGTTCCTTGTTCTTCTTTGACCAGAAAGCAATATATCCTTGAATTTCTAGAGCTAAGATATTAGAGGTTGTTGATTTGTTCTCAAAGACTCTGTTACACCTTTCCTTCCAGATGAACTACATTTTAGTGAGCATTAACTCTAAGGAGATTTGTTTCTTGGGATTGGTAATCTATTCTTCGCAAATATCCAATAAGGACCAAGAGGGATCTATATTCAGAAAGATAGGATTTGGAGCTGAGTACCAGACCTCCTTAGCATAAGGACAATGCAATAAAAGATGTTCAGTGGTTTCTATTTCAGTTCTACACATAGTACAATAAGGTTCTACTTCTTTATCCTTGCCATAAAGCTTAGAGTTAGTGGATAAGGCATTCTGAAGACATTTCCAAATAAAAAGTTTGATTCTTTGGGAGGTATCTAGTTTCCATAGGGCAATCCAAAAAGACTCAGGTAAGTCTAAGCTAACTATATCAGCATTAGTTTCATTCAATTTATCATACAAGGATTTGACTGTGTAGTCTCCTGACTTGGTTAGAGTCCATCTAAGTTGATCTTTCTTCAGTGCATGATTCCTATCTTTAAAAAGATAAATATTATGGATTTTAGAGGCTATATTATTAGGAAAGTTTGAGTGTATGATGTCTAGGTTCCAAGAATTAGTTTCAGAGTCAATCAGATCAGATACTAGTAAAAGATGGTTATTCTGTGGGTTCCTAAGATGTTCTAGGGTTCCAGTTAGCTCAGGTATCCATTTGTCATTCCATATACTAATATCATTCCCGTTTCCTACTTCCCAAATACTTTATTTATAGATGAGATCTAGACCTTGAATGGTACAGTTCTAGGTCCATGAACCAATAGATTTTGCTTTAGCTCTCAAGGGATGATTGTTTCCGAATTATCTGGAGCTCATAGTCTTGACCCAAGGAGCATCTGGTTCTTTAACTAGTCTCCATGCTAATTTAGCATGCATTGCAAGGTTGTATTTACGAGCCTCTTTAAAACCTAACCCTCCTTTTTGGATTGGTTTACAAATATTTGGTCATGCCTTTGGGTTGAAACCTTTTTTCCATGTTTCTTTTCCCCATCAAAAATCCCTCTGAATGGCATTGATTTTGTTAGTTATCTTTTTGGGAAGTATAAAACATCCCATCTGGTAAGAAAGAATACTAGATAAAACTGCTCTGTTTAGGACTGATCAACTAGGTTGGGAGAGCACTAGACCTTTCCATCCCTTGGATTTTGATTCCATTCTCTCCAAAATTGGGGCAATTTTTTTTATTTTGGATCTATCCATGAATAGAGGAGATCCTAAATATGGATCTTTAAGACTTATATGCTTAATTTTCAGCAGTTTAGACATCATTCTTTGCTGTTTTGGGGTTACTTTCCTTCCAAAGAAAACTCCTGACTTATCAAAATTAATTAACTTACCAGAGGCTTTACTAAAAAGTTCAATTGTATCAAGAAGGTTCCTACATTCTACAAGATCAGCTTTAACAAAAAGGAGACAGTCATCTGCAAAGAAGAGATGAGAGATTGGTTCACTTTTGGGTGTTATTTTAACTCCATGAAGAATCTTTTTATTCTCTTGCTGAAGAAGCAGTCTAGAGAATATTTCCATACATATTATAAATAGGTAAGGGGATAAAGGATCACCCTGTCTCAAGGGGAACCAGTCATAAGGACAAAAATGGTTGTGGTTGAAATGCATTTTTCTATTAACTGACAAACATCTTTACTAAATCCAAAATAGGTTAAAGCCGACATGAGGAACTTCCAGTTGACCCTATCAAAGGCCTTAGACATGTCTATTTTAATACCTAGACCACCACTTCTGGCTTTCTTATTTTTGAATGAGTGGATAATTTCATGAGCAACTATAATATTATCAGAGATTTGCCTAGATGAAAGAAAGGCTGACTGAAATGGAGATATTATTTTATCCAAAAAGGGTTTAATCCTATGGCCAGAAGTTTTGCAATAACTTTATAAACTGTATTACATAGTCCTATTGGCCTAAATTGGCTAGGATTCTTTGGTTGTTTTACTTTAAGAATTAGAAATAGATGTGTCTTATTCAGTTCGGGGTTCAAAGTTTTGTCTAAGAAGAATTTTTGAACTGTTAAAGTAACTTGTGAACCTACTGTGTCCCAGTTCTATAAGAAAAAACTAACAGGGTAGCCATCAGGTCCTGGAGATTTATTAGGTTTCATGTTCTTTAGTACTAAAAAGATTTCTTCCTTAGTAGGTGGGATTAAAATATTGGCATTGTTTTGTATAGAGAGAACTGGTATTATATCTTTAAATAATAGTGCATCATGGGGCTGATCCGGCAGAGGTTCCTTGAAGAGAGTTTGAAAATAATCTGTAAGGATGGAGCTAATCTCCTGTCTATTTCTAGTAGCTACATTTTGAGTATTTAACATACTTTCTATGTTATTCCAATTCCTCCTTCTCAAAGTAATTGTATGAAAGTACTTAGTATTTATTTCCCCTACCTCAATAATGTTATCTCTAGATTGTTGCTTTGCTATGGCTTCTTGGGTGTCATAAAGCAATTCTAATTCTATCTATTTTTCCTTTAATTTTTTCAGTTGGTACTCAGTAATTCTACTTGCCTTTAGTTTCTCTATGTCTTTAAGAAGTTTTTTGATCTTCTTTAGAGGGCAATCCAAATATGTTTCTCTTCCATTCCAACAAATTGGTACCTAAATTGGACAAATTCTTTACTAAGGTTTAGGAGACATCCTCAGTAGTATTATCTTTCCAGGTTTCTTTAATCGCCTGAATACAGGAATTTTCCTTTAGCCAGGTGTCATAAAATTTGAAAATCCATTCTGATTTAGTTTCTATGTTGTAAGTATGAAGTAAAATAGGGCAGTGATCTGATCCTATGGCCACTAGATGTCTGAGAGAAGCATTAGGGAATTGAGAGTGCCAATCAGCATTAATTACTGCTCTATCTAACCTTTCTTGAATGTTTTGTTTACCTTCTCTATGATTATCCCAAGTGAAGTCATTACCAGAGTAACCCAAATCATATAGACCATCTCTTTCTAAGATATTGATGTAATAAACACTGTTGTTTTTGTTGAAAGGTAAGCTTCCCAATTTCTCAGTTTGGTTAAAAATCATGTTGAAGTCAGCTAAAACTATCCAAGGCATATGTCTTCTATTTATTTGTGAACTGATTTCCTCTAAAAAATCCCAAGCTATGTTCCTATTAGAGGGATAAGGGCTACCATAAAAGCATGTTAAAGCCCATTGTTTGGTGTCAAAAGCAGAGTTAACTATAATGTTAATCATGTTGATATTCCACTGGACTATTTCAAAGTGAAAGCCATCTATCCAAGCTATGGCCATACCTCCGGCTGTACCTACAGGATCAACGATATGGTAGTTGGGAAAGTTGGACACTAGTGATTTGACATATTGTCTTTGATTCTTGGTTTCTGAAAGAAAAATGATTCTGGTTTTTCCCTGTTAATTAGATTATTCAGGTGGTTTTGGGTTAAAGGGTTCCTGCATCCTTGAACATTCCAAGCTAAAATTATCATTGTAAGGACAAGATCAACAAGAAGGATTGCACTTTATCCTAAGATTGTTCTAACTAATAAAAATACAGGGTCACATGCATACAAGGTCTTAATTATGGTATCAAAGTTTGCAATTGTAAAATCAAAGTTACACGGGAAGAAATTATTGTGCTAAATTTAAAGAATTTAAAGTAAAAGTTAGATTTAATGAAGAATACCTGTGTCTCCTCTTGTTGCTTTGAAGGGGTTAAGCCGGGGAAAGGAATTGGTTGATAGGCACTTGTCTGAGCTTTGTTATCTATAATGTTGGACCCATATTGATCAAAAAGAAAATATTCCCCATCAATTGAAGGAATCGAGCAATTATTTTCTGAAGAAGAAGAGGATAAAAAATCCGAAATTGAAATTTTGAAAGCAGATTTAGGACGAGTTAAAGGAGTTTGAAGATTTGATGCAATGCAGAAAAGCTTTTCTTGATTGGATGATGAACCAATATCATAGGTTTTGGGTGATGAAGGCAATTGAGAGTTTGGGGATTCAAAAGAATCCCTAGCATTTTCAAAACTAGAGAAAGAAAGTCTTCTTCTCATAGGAGAAGGAGAGTTAACTTTGGATTGCTGAGCCGGATTAGCAATATCCTATAAGAGACCAGACCTGTTTTGGGGAACCGATTCTGACGCTCTTGACTCAGCAATGACTCTGAATGTTTTTGAGTTAGCATATCGGAATGACTCATCCTCCGATTCAGGTAGAGGAATAAAGTTTTCAGGCAAGTTAAAAGGAAAAGTTTGTTTTCCTAACACAGTAGAAGATAATTGTGGCATATCTTCTCCAATAATAAAGGGTCCTAGCACTTCATAAGATTGTTGAGGGTCTTGAAAAGCTGGTTCTTCATCTACATAGGTTCTAAAGATATCTTTGAAGGTTTCACGCACACCTGGTTGCGAAAGATAAGTCTCAACTGGTACCGTCTCACCATGACAGTCAAAGTTATCTTTTGGGTTCCAAATTTGTACCAGTTTGTGATTCAGCCAGTTCATGTCATCGCTTGGATAAGGAGAGTTGATTGAAATATCATATATATATCCTCTAGAGGTCTACCTTTAAAGACAACACAATTTTCTACTTTGTGTCCAAGAAGCAGACAATGAGTGCAAAACTTGGATGGTAGGTTAAGATAGTAGAAGAAGATTGAAGTAACATGAAATTTTCCTACTTTGTCTAAGAGATTGTTTTTGAGAGGTTTTTCTATATTTATCCAGACTAAAACCCGTGGTTGGCAATCTGCTGTTTCACTACCTTTGATAACTCTTGAAACTTTTCCAATCTTACTGGATATTAACCCTATTATTTCATGGTTTCTCCTATGCTCATACTTAGTATTTGACAAAGTTGCCCATACCGGAATTTCCTTGACTTCATCTGTTGAAATGCGCATTCCTTGGTATGCAGTTGTAGCCGCAAGGACATTACCAAATGGGTACCACGGTCCATTTGATGAGATCCAGTTGAAGTCATCTGCAGTCCTAAAGGTAATAATGAAAAGATTAGGATCCACTTCCCTTATTTGAAAACCTAATTGAATTCCCCATAAACTATTCAAAGCTCCTCTTACTTCCCATTGTTTCAGTATTGAGGTTGAGAAGACTGTAGCTAAAATACTGAAAGGTTTGATGCCATAATCCCTAATGAAGGAAGGAGGTGTATGAAGTATTCCAGAGTTACTTACTATGGTTTGCTAGACGCTGGTCTAAAGATAAACCACTGAGATGTTTATAGAGTTGAATATGATCTCCCATTGCAAGAAGAGCAGGAAAGGATAGAGAGAAGAGAGATTGTGGGGAAAGGTAGGGCAGCAGGAATACTGGAGAAGGCAAGGGTTTTAAGCTGTTAAAAGAAATCTCCAGATGAGAGATTTGCAAGACCCGTGAATGAAGAGGGGATCGAGGAGCAGATTATCTTAATTTTTTCCCAATAAGATGTGGACAACCAAATTTTCAAATTTTAAAAAGCAAGAAAGATGAAAGGGATGGCAGTGAGTCTTTGACTCAAAAGGTTAGTAAAACGCTATCCTAGGAACAAGACTAACAATACGAGGTAGTTGATTTAGACAACTGCATGTCTTCATAGTACGATCATGAACGTATGGCTAAAAGCCATCTCTAAAACTATATAGGAGGATATCAGGGTTTTTAAAGAAAGAGATAAAGAAACATTATATCATTTTGAAGTAGGGTTTTGCAATTCTATAATGTTTTTTGAAAGCTCATAAAGTCTTGAATTTCACAAAAAAATTCTAAATCTTAGAGCTAATTTAAAAGATTTTTCTTAGATAATAGGGTCTAATCTTAGTTACAGTGAAAGATATCACCTATTCGGATCTAAATAACCGCAGAATGTAGGGATGAGAGACCAGTTAAGATTTTCTATGCAAGAGAAGCTGGGGATTATTTTCCTGCTTATTATTTATTCTTTACAATTTGCTATTCTTATTTTAGTTATAATATTTGCTAAATACTCATTGCTACCCAGATAAGATATCCTTAGATAATATGCCTCTACACAAAGTTGGGATAGTTGTCAATACTTCTAAGACAATGGATTGAGATCATCAGACCTAAGGGTAAAGCTGCCTTATAGCTTAGGATAATTGATTGTTAAATATTGATGATTAAATTAAGTGACTAGGCTATAGTTACTAGAGTCTTAGATTATATTATGGTTACCCAAGATGACGCTCCATCACTTCCAAAGCTAGAGAGATAATGTGGGATATTAATTCAAATTTTAACATTTTAAACTTTCTAAACTTATTAGGGTATATTCTCTAAATGATGCCTACAACACGTTGGGAAATGAAAGAGCAGAGCTAAGGCTAAAGGATAGACTTAAGGTTTACAAGGAGCATAAAGGGACATAGCGTGTTGCTAGACAACATGCAGAAACAACACAAGAAAATAGGTTACCTCTGAGAGGTCAGACGAAATCTTCAGGAAGGAGTACAAAAAAATTTCCATTAAAAAATCTAGGGAAGAGCAAGGGTCTGCGCATAAGTTCAAAGGATTTAGAAGAATATTATTATGGTCCTAGTATAAAGATAAGCTTACTACTGATCTAGAGTAACAAAATTATAGAGGTTGCAAAACTAGTTTGAAAAAAATTGTAAACTATGGCTTGTGATCACTCCAAGGTACCCGAGAATGCTGCTGTTTATATTTGTAAGGTTATGCGATGTAGAGAGGATCATCTTCATAGAGTGAAGTTTTACTTTTGTTATCTCTGTGGGACAGATCAGTTTCTATATGCACAGCAAGATACACATCTTTCCTATTGCAACCTAAATCCGGAGGAGAAAGAGAAGCTAGATGCAAAGACAAGAGCAAAGGTATTATATAATCTACAACATGGGATCCCAATTGATACTTCGATTTTATATAGTGAGATGCCTTCAGGATTTACTTTTGGTTATGTTCAGAAGATGGAGTCCAGGTATAACTGGAAAAAAGGTAAGGGAAACTTTGAGGAGGCAGAAGAAGCTGATGCTAGAGGAGAGATAGCATATCAAATTGAATGAAACTCAGGTTGGGAGTCCTCTATGTGTTTTTTGATTAAGAAGTAAAGAACAATCAATGACAAGTTTAGGGTACTGAATTCTCTAGTTAAATGTAATGTTAGGTACTTTCTTATTTTGGTTTGTTTTCCTCCTGTCTGATTGTTACTCCTATTTTGCTCTAATTAATGTTATTCTTAAAGGTTCCTAGTGCTCATTATAAGAGTGCAATTCTAATGTTCTTGCCATCTTGTCTGTATTTACAGTCTCTCTATCCTTGGTTAATCCAAAATTAAAACGTTATTGGTATTAATTTTCTTCTAATAACTGATTAGAATAAAATCGAAATTTTAGCTAAGGAGGTATGATTCTAAAGGTTTAACATAATTCCATTTTAAGGCCTTGAAGTGGCTAATTCTCTATCTTAAAATACTATTCAATGGACCGGTTTTAAGATGGTTATCTCTAGGAAACTTATCTAAAAGATATACAAAAGAGAGAAAGAGTGTCAGTTAAGTTTGAAAACAAACGAAAGTCTATAACTGCAAAGACCAGGAAAAATTGAACTACAAATTACTCAGAGAAACAAGAGAATGGAAGTAGAAGTTTTATTAACCCCAAAGTAGTTCTCAAAATGTCTTTGACATTTTTAGAATAAGTCCTAAAAGATTTTCCTCCACTTAAGGTAGCCTCCTGGGATAAAACTAATATAAAAGTTAAGCAAACAAGAAATTAATCTCTACTCTTAATACCAAGCTACTTGAAAAACCAGTGATCAACTATCCTTATAATTGGGACATCAAAAATGTCAAACTGTTTAAATCCTTAAGTATCTAAGAACTAGGGCATCATACGGGTCTTAAAGAACTTAATAGCCATAGAAATAAATCTGGACCGATCAAAAGCATTGGGAGAGGAGAAGATGGTAAAGATTGTCCCATTAATGAAAAGAAAGGAGTTATACCAATTTTGGCTAGGTTCATCTAGCAGCAATAAGTGTTGGAAATGAAGGGTCTAGAAGAAGGATTAATATGAGTATTTAAAGAGACCATGAGAAGGAGAAGTATTCAGATTTTATAAGAAGAACAAGAAAAACAGAGGGTTCTTTGAGGAGAATTTTATTTCAATGGCTTGTAATCATAAGATCATTCCTAGAGATGCCCGGATTTCAACTACTTGGGTGATGAGGTGTAAAGATAATCATCTACATCGAATGCAGTATTTCCTTTGTGTCGTATGTGGGCATGAAGCTTTCCTTCATTCTTATCAGGCACAATGGTTGGCGTACTACAATCTTCGAAAGGAAGAGAAGGACAATCTCTGCTCCTGCGCTAAGCGGAGGATCCAAACAAATCTGGAAAAAGGGAAGTCTCTAGATGCTATAATCTACTATAATGAGATGTCTCCAGGGATAGATTATTCCTATGTACTAATGAGGGAAGCACGATACCAGAGAAATAGGGGAAAGGGCCATTACAAAGAGATGGAGGAATATGAAGAAGAAGAAGACTAGGACTACTTAATCAGAAGTAGGAAGAAGCTATAGGGGAAGAAAAGGGTTTGATTTCCTGATTGGGTTTATATTTAGTTCTAATTATGTTTGAATCTGGTTTCCTATTTTGGTTTAGTTGTTTAGTTCTATTCGCTTTTGAGTTGATGTGTTTTCTATAGTTAATCTCTTATTATATGATGAAATCGATTTCACTAGGCAAAACAGCTATTTGATATCCCTAATCAAAGAAACAGAAGAGAAGATAGTAATCTTGACTTAGTCCTATGGCTAATTTAACTTTGATTCAATAAACAGACCAAATTGCCCACCACCGGATTGGATAATTCAAGTATCCAGATGAAATCGGTGTTTTAATGAAAATCATTTTATGCAATCAGCCAAATCCAAGTTTTAGAAATCAAAGAAATGAAGTTAATCCCATTTGAAAATATGATTCTAAATGAAAAAAAAATCACCAAACAAACTGAAAAATGGGTCTATAGAATAAAGTGCTTATCATATTCCCCCATGTCTTGTCGCTTCTAGCTCGAGAAGAGACACAAGTTAGCGGATTACTTCATAGCCATTGCCATTACAATTGAAGAAGAAGAGAGGAGGAAGGTTGAAGAAAAATAGCCGTTGAAAGGTAAAGAGAGAGGAGAGAGGGCCGCTATCTTTCTGTTTTCCTCACCACGATTAGATTGGTTGAAGCAGATCCAAAGTTTAAATCATTTGATTTTTCATTTTGATTCAACCGCTGTTCTTGTAATCTGTGAGATTTTGAATAATGATTGCTCGCGTAGCTCAGTTGGTCAGAGCGTTGGTCTTATGAGCCGAAGGTCGCGGGTTCGAGCCCCGCCGGGAGCATTGTAATTTATTATTAATGTGGCTGTGACTCAATTTTTAATTTGATCAAGGTTTTCTTTTTGCTCGAAAACTTAATAATGTGAGTAATTTTTAATTTGATCGAGGTTTCTTTTTTGCTCAAAAAACTTGATAAAATTTGCAATATCATTAGTTGAAGTTTGAATGAAACAAAAGCCATTATTGAAGGCGGTTTTGCAAGAAGATGCAAAAATCTTGACAACTTAAATTTTTGTGGCAATTGGTTTTAGAGGTTGTCACAATCATCTATTATGTAAACGATGAATGTAGTCAATGGGAATCAGGCAACAAGAAGCCAACTGCTAAACTGGATAAGACTTGTTTGTAACCAACTTAATTATGTAGTATTTTTTGATTACTTCTAGTTCTTAATTTTGGCAGGACATGACTAGTCGGTAAATGATTAGTTGATGACTTTTTTATTATTTTTTTGTGTTTGTGTGTGGATATACTGATCTAATTGGCATTCATGTTTTAAATGAAACCTATTATAGGGGCTCGAAACATTTGGTTCCGAGGACTCACAAGATGATAAAATCGGGTTATGAAATAGTAATCAACAAAACCCCATATCTACCTATTTTTTGGAACGGCTAAAATACCCTCCATGAATTATAAAATTAAATTTATTATCTTTTCATTTTCTTTTCATTCATAAATCATGATGAAGATGATGATCATATACAAAAAACTAAATCTATTATCTTCTCCTTCTCTTTTCATTCATAAATCATGATGAAGATGATGATCATAAAAAAAAAAAACTATTCTTCTTCTTTCTCTCTTCTTCTTCTCCGTCGTGATGAAGATGACGATCATAAAAAGAAAAAACTAAGAAAACCCATCACTTATTTTTGCAAAAAACAGTTTCAGTACTGTCTACGGTTGGGAAAATTCATACTTCCATACGGTTCAGTCTACGGTTGGGAAAATTCATATTTGCCCACCGTAGATAGTCTACGGTTGGGAAAATTCATAATTCCCAACTGTAGACAGTTCTGAAACTGTTTTTTTCAAAAACCCAATTCGATCGATTCCGCTTATCCATGCATTGAAACCAATTAAATAAGGTGGGTTTTTGATTTTTACCTTATTGAAGTCATTGCGGGTGGATTAAATGGTGTTAATCGATGATGAATTATTTTGAGAATTGACGATTAATCGAAGAAATAAGCGATGGAGGTGAGGGGGAAGAAGAAAATGGAAGAATTAAAGGAGAGGAATGAAAACAAATTAGTTTTAGGTTTTCAATATTTAATAGGTTAAGGATATTTTAGTAATTTTAATGAATTAGGTCCCATTATCTTCATTATAGGATATTTGAATCCTTAGGAGCCCTCAAAACTCTTTTCTTGAAGCTCCTATAATAGGTTTCTTTCTTTTAAATTGGTTAATTTGCTAATAATTTCTTGTAGGTATTAGTACGCGGCGATCAATGTGAAAATCTTCATGTGTTCCCTTTCTCATAGAGTATGCTATTTGATACTTCTATTGCTTCAGAAGTGAATATCTCTCCACGAAATCATTTCAAGGGGGGCTCATGGTATATCTATTGTTTCCAGCATTGTGATTGCTAAATCTAGTTTCAACCAAGTGCAAATACGCTCGGTAAGAACCCATTCATGACAGAGGTGTCAAAGCATGGTAGTTTTATTTTATTTTATTTTGATACGAAAATTTAATTAACATTTAAGAGTTATTACAAGTAAAAGAAGAAAACAAACAAAAACAAAAACAAAAGATAGAAGCCACCGAGATCCCTAGAGCGATCTAGTGTTGGACACGCATGTGTTGCCTCCTTAAAACCCTGACAAGGAAAACCCAATGGGATTTACTTGCCTACTACCAATGACAATCCGCTTCCCTGAAAAGTTTGGTATCCTGACCTAACAATATGATCTAAGGCTTTCCCTAGAAAGAAAAGAAATTTTTGATGAAAATAGTATTGATTTGATGTGTGATGCTTTTGGTAGAGTCCCAACCAACTGAGATGGTGTGTGAACGAAAACTGGATAGGTTTGAGAATGTTGGTTGGATGAAAGGGTCCAGAGGTACAGATTGGTAACTATCTTGCATTTGAAAATTCATGTTCCATAGCGATGGCAGGCAGCAGTCGCTATGGTCTCCGCTGTTATGGAATATGAAAGCATTTCTTGCACGCCAAATGCTCCACATTGTGCAAGAGAAATTTGACTTTTAGTTTATCTGGTATGTAGGCAGGTGGTGTAAAGTGATCGAAAAGGCTAAGGGTGGACCAATTTGGTGTATCAAATCCGGGAAGAAAAGCATATTGTACATCCGTATAACCACCGTCACCGAATACCGATATCAAGTATCGTATTCGTATAAATACTGCTTCCCGGCCAATACCTCAAACCATGACGCACGCATACTAAACTTATTTGAAATTCAACCAAACAAACAAAACTTTTTTCATATGATACAGACAGAATCTCAGTCCTATGACAAACCAGCCAAAGGATAAACATTAAAAAGCAGAAAAATAATAAGCCGCCCATTTATCAAAGCTGTGAAAAGCATGACGCGAGCTCTCTTTTCTCCTGACTTTAGTAAAAAATAATAATTGATGTTTCTCGGACAAAGTAAAAGTCCATTTTAACTTTGTCATTTCCATTTTATTACATTTACATCCCCCATCCCCCAAGATCACAAAAAAATAATAAAAAAATTAAAAAGATACGGAAGAAATTAATTAGAAAAAGCCCCCCATTGAATTGAATGAAGGAATTTGAACATTAAAGTTTTAAGGTGATAAATTCTTGTTACAGTCTATTAAAGATTTCTGAACTCCACCTCTACAGAAGAATAACTTCGTCGGACAACGATATAAGCAGTTATCAATCAAGCTTACAACAGCAGAACCAGGTTTTAAACCAATTAATGGTCTAGGAATCGGACCATGTAAATAATTCCCACCAAGTAATAATCTCACAAACGGTGAAACCCCAATTTCTGGTGAAACAGTTTTGATTCCGTACTGTGGATGTATCAACCCAGTTAATTTATTCTTCTCTAATGATAAAGCTGAAATCTTCTTCATCTTCGCCATGAAAACTGGTAATTCTCCATGCAAATCATTGTAACTTATGTCTAATGCTAATAACTCGCTCTGAATTAGATTTCTTGGTTCTTGTAAAAACCTAAACTTGTTATGAGAAAGTGTGACTTGTTGTAACGATGGATGATCGAATATTGAAACAGTTCCTGAGAGTAGATTATGGCTCAAATCAATCACCTGCAGAGAACCCAGATTTCTTAGAGTAATCGGAAGATTTCCTGATAAGTAATTGTTTCTCATTAGAATCTGTACTAGTGTTGCTGGTAGATTCTCAGGGATTTTACCAGAGATTAGATTGTTGCTTAAGTCTATAAAGACCAAGTTTTTGAGAGAACCCAAGTTTGGAATTCCACCATTGAGTTTGTTTTGATGAAGACCCAACCTTTTTAAGCTCACAAGACTGTTGAAGTTTGCTGGAATTGAACCCTGAAGATGATTATTATCAAGATAAAGCTCTTCAAGTTGAGTCAGAGAACTACCAATGGAATTGGGTATGTAACCAGAGAAAGAATTACCAGAGAGGAAGAGTTTTCTGAGACGAACAAGATTAGATAAAGAATTCGGAATCACCCCAGTGAATGAATTATCTGTGAAATCGAGAGTTTCCAAGTACGGAAAAGTGAAAGTTGAAGAAGACAACGAACCGGTATAACCAGCTCTGTCAAAACTGATTTCAGTAACTCGTTTAAACCCGGCAATGACGATTCCGTCACATCTAAACCCACAACTGAATTTAGAACTGTAAAGATTATCACATGGATCAACAGAAAAATCCCATGAACTCAAACAAGACCCCGGAGTTATAGATGATGAAGTGATCCCCTTTTTAAGTGATTTTAAGCCTTCTATATCTCCCCAATATGTTTTCGATTCTCCTTTGCTTAAGAAAGTTAGAACTAGAACAAGAATCAATGACAGTGAAAAACAGAGATGACCCATTGATCTGAAGAAGAAGCCAAGTTGAGAGAAAGAGAAAAACAGAGGAGAGGGGTTTATGTGAGGTTGTGGATGTAAGAACAGTGAGAGACTCTTGTTTTATAAATAGTGAGAAATTTGTTGGTTTATGGTTCAGGGTAAACACCAAACAGAGATTTGCACATCACAATTATGGATATGTATGTGAGTATATGATCGAAAGATAGGTTTTGGTGGTAATATGGGCTGGCAATAGCTATCTATTTCTATTATTATTATTCCAAGTCCATAATCATGAAAGTTGTGAAAAAGAATCTGAATTTTTGTTAGGTATATTTTGAAAAAGTTGTAGATTTTTTGTTGGTTGGTCCCAAGGTTTTGTGTGCATGGTGTCATTGGTCATGGTTTAGTTTAGTCTAATCTGAAGTAAGTAATTGAGAAATGAGAATGAAGTTAAAATTTGGAATCAAATCAAGAAAAATAAATTATGGGATCTTTTGGGTTGTACAAAGTTTGGTTGGTCAGTGTACTGATCTGTTTGGTCTGTGTGTGTGTTTCTTGTCTATTATTGCACAAATATCAGAGTGAGTATCTAGTAGGTAGGTCTGGAAAAAGAAGAGATAAGGTGTGTATGGACTTGGACTTGGCATCTTGCAATCCAACAACTGCTGCTGCTGCTCTACCAAGGCTGCCTGATTAGCTCTTCGTCTGCTGCAAGATTTTGCATCTGGTCTTGAATTTTGCAGCATCACTAGAAGATAATGTTGTCAATTTTATCTACAATGGGTTCAGAGATGCTAAAGATTTTGTAGAAGGGTCTGTTGAAGTTAACTCATACCGAAACCAAGTATTGAATTGGTCATGTTTTTTTTTTAAACTCCAATCCAGTTCAATTGATCAATACTACGAATTCAGCGACAGCTAGGGCAGTGGCTAAAGCTAGCATTAGTATTTCTTTCATTTTTGCAATGGTATCTGAGAGTGAAATAAGTGGGCAAAGGATGGAGGAAAGGCAAAATGCTTGAGACTGACCGCGGTTCAATATTCAGGAAGTGCACATGTAATAGAACAGATGGAATTGGCTCTGCGACTTGGGTTGTGCACGAAAATGATATATATCCCCCACTCACTTCCCCGCTCCCTTCTCCCATTAGGTGTCATGTAGGTATTGGTAAAAACTAATAATAATGGGACCCTCTGCTAATCTTAATACAGAGATCAAGGGCTAAGAACAATGCCACCTAACGGGGGTAGGGAGTGAGGGAAGTGTGGCAGCTTGGGGTTGTGCATGCCCATACTGATCCTGAGCATAGGCCAACTATGAGACTGAGTCATGCAGCAATACCTAAGCGGTGATGATCGTACTCTGCTGCAAACAGGTTTGTCAGCTCTAGACACCAGCGATACTCTCAATCCAGCATTCAGGAGTCTGTGAAATGTGTAGAAAAGATGATCGCCTATTTTCTATAGAAAATGCCGTTTCCCTCATCAACGCCAAATGTAGTCACATTTCCTGTAATCTTCAGGAATACTACTACCCTATATTTTGATGTTGAATTGTGATATATGCAAATGAATATGATTCTACATCTTGTAACAAAAAAACACGAAAATGCTAGTTATCTTCCACTCATGTCCACCAAAAAATTTCACCATGAGGTGTGGTGGAGATAGTGGTCTAATTCCGCACAAAAGGCCCCTGTTAATCTCAATCTAAAATTTGACACCTCACGGGAAACTACAGTGAGTGTGAGAAGTGTAGCACTACCGACAAAAACAACTGGTTTCTCAGTTATCTGAGTCCTGTCTGAATACTACTACCCCATGTCAATAATTTAATCAACCCTATGAGTCAAATAACCACTTTCCCATTTTGTCTTCTTTTTCTTTGGATTATAATACTTTAGGAAAAAGACTGTGTAAACTGTAAAGTAAAGATCCTCTGTAACTCTGTATTATATTTTTATTTTAGTAGAAATATAAAGGGGATCACTGGATCAGAATCTAAATGAAGCTATTTTGAATCTCATTTGAATTTTCATTTGCTCGTGTTCTTTAAGTCGGTCAGATTTTAATCGAAAGATTTTCTCGTGTTGTGGTAATCTGTCAGACTTTATTCCAAAGATGGCTCGCGTAGCTCAGTTGGTTAGAGCGTTGGTCTTATAAGCCGCAGGCCGGGAGCATTATTTTTTTCTTCTGTTGAGTAAAATACAGGTTCTTTTTGTGCTTGAAAATTTTAATGATTCAGCACCACAATTGACCTAAAATAAAAAAAATTGTGTTAGTTAGGCCAGAAAGAACTAATGAATTTGCAACATCATAGGTGAACAAAGCAAAAAGGCATTAGTGGAGGAGGTTTTGCAAGAAAATACAAAAACCTTGACAAATGAACGCTGAATGTAGTCGAATGGGATTAGGCAGCAAGAAGCCAGCTGCTAAACTGGATAAGATTGTGTAACTACTTAACTATGCAGCGCGTTTTGAATACTACTAGTTCCAAGTTTTAGTAGGACATGATTAGTTAGTTGGTGAATGATTAATTGGTACTTAAAATTACACCCCAACACTAATTGCTACCTACATTCTTCCACTTCACCTTAAACCATTAAGCTATAGAACCCCATTTTACTGTTAGCAAAACCCACTAGGAGGATTTATTAATAGAAAAAAAGAGTGCTAACTAACACCCTAAAACCTCAACTAAAGTAGCAATACACTTAATATTGCTACTTTTTGTAAGAACAATGTAAGCAGGCTTGGCACAAGCACTGCTGACACTATGACTGTTTCTTAGACTTTTGTCTAAGTTTTTTTTTTTTTTTTTTTTTTAAAATGGGTACAGTTGCACGCTTGTTATGGAATGAGACAAAGCTGTTGCTGCCTTTTAGGAGGGTAAGAATTAAGAAACTTGCCCATCCAGATTCTATAGTCATGTGTACAGCAGCTATATGCATTCAAAAGGCGCTTAATTAAGCACATTTTGGTTATAGTGATGATTTAACTAATAATGTGAAAGCTGAACCAGAAATAACTACTTTGACAATGAAAATGCAAAAGAAACACGACTGATTACCAAAACTTAAGCAACACTAGAAACCTTTCTATCACATCGCACTGCAATTAATTAGTAACTACCACACACCCAACTTCATAGATCACCAAACAGACCGTGCAACAACCAGCAGAGAGCACTACAAGAAAAAAACTTCCTTTTACCTATTAGTATCACCGGTACATTAGTGGTTAGATCATGCATTCTAAATACGGATAAGAGATGAAGCAAAGAATAGATACAAATTAAAGAGATACATTATTTAACAAATTCCAAATTGAAGTACTCTTTTAGGGATACTAAATACTCATTTGGATCAAAAAAGAACATACTCATTTAGGGGTGATTGGAATGTGTTTCAATTCTAATAATTAATACGATAGAGATCGAGGTATGTTACCCCCAATTCGATCAACTAGCACTACTATTTTCCCCCCCGAAAAGGATGAATACATTGCTATGAATCTCTGACTCCTCGTTATAGAGAGCAGTAGAGTGAATTACATTTACATTACATGTTTGAAATCGAAGATTGCTCAAAGGGACTCTAAGGTTTTCATCCGACCGTATCAGTTACATTTGTTTTCCAGAATTGAAATTGAAGATTGTTTAAAAGTACTCTAAGGTTTTCACCTGACCAAGAGTTGTTTATTACAATAGGCAGATATATGAGCTGATCAACTAGCACTACTGAACACTCAAGTATAGAGTGTTGATTGTACAAGTATCTCCATAGAGATAGGGAGCCTGGCAGCTAATCGAATTGGTTCTGTTCTAAAGGCGTATTGGGTCGTCTCACACCTTGTAATTTTCTTTCTCCCAAAAGTATCTCGAGCTTTCTTACATACAAAGGATTTACTTGAACCAGAAAGAGTTCAGTTCAGGTATAACATACCTATCTAGAATTCTGTAACTCTATCATGTATGATGGAATCATCAAAGATTTGGTCTTTTCATACTTTGTCTGTAACTCACTGGAGGCCCGGGAAACAAAGAGAAGATGTGTATGAACAAGAATCCACCAAGGTATTGAACAACGGTGTAGCATCAGATCCAAAAGATAGTCATTCATTTCTTTTTCAGGGAGGAAAGTTTTTCTCAAAGATTATATATGAAAATAAAACTGAGATAGATACCTTTCATGAGGGAAAACTCGATAAATTAATTTATTTGAATGTTATGTATTAACAACAATTAATTTTATGTTTCAATGGAGAAGGTCCTCCTGTTGTTGTTGCATGGTGAAGATTGGGTTTGAGTCCATCGAAGTCGGAATGTAATCCGGGTTCTCACAATCACCAGCACCAGTTATTGACAGCTTTCTCACCGATGATTGTTGATACATGATAAGTGACTACTCGGGTAAGGTCACTAGTTCACAAGCCCAAGTATGTGTAAGGAATGGAGACTTGGAGATTAGGCTTTATAAGAGGTAAGGTTGGATGCTCTCAGCCTCTCAAGTCCAAGACCAAAAGAAATAGAAAGAATAAAGGAGAGTCAAAAGGGGCAAATTTGATTAAGGAGTCAAGAGTGACTTGCAAAAGAGAAAGTTACAGTTTAGTAATTAAGGCGAGGTGTCGGATAAATAAGAAATGGCTATAAAAGGAAACATAATAGTATTTTGGAAAGGATCCTTAAATACTTTTTCCATTAGGTATTAGGGTTGTACTTGCTACGACTTGGGACTAGCCTCCTAGCCATTTTCACTCATAAATAGTTGGCGATCACAGTGGGAGGCTAGTCTCTTGTCCAATAAGATGCTCCCGGGAGTACCAACGAGATTAGGACGCATGACGTTTCAGTCGACAAAGATGGCATGTTCACAGAAGAAGCGTGCGAGGATAGTAATGCAGATAGAGTGTCTCACGCGGTAATCGCCAGATCCTACAAGGGGCAACGGCGTCAGAGAAAGACGTGGGCAAGAAAAGAAATTGACCAATTAATGAAGGCGATAACAATTCCAAGTAGAACCTTCAGGGCATGCAAAAGGAATTAGACGAACACATCTGAAAATATGAGGAATTGCACGTGCTAATAAAGCAGGCACATGAACGGGCCTCGAAGACACCTAAAATGTCTGCAACAAGGAAAAACTTTCCAGGGGTCACGGAAGATGTGATCGCAAAATATCTGAGACCAACTATCAGATGATAAAACATTATAGTTATGATTCAACAGTATTCGTAGTCGTTCTAAGTAGCTGACTATACCTCGCCCTAGTTCAAGACATACAATGGCTAAGGGAATGTGTGAGAAAATATCAGTCATTTCCCATAGGAACAGGGTAATTTAAAAAAAAAAAAAACACTCTTTAATTTAAAATTTCACATATATTTTGTGTCCGCAAACTTATTTCCCTCTAATTTTCCTGGTGAACCTAGTTAATAAGGAATTTTATATAATTCTTAGTGGCCCTTTAACAGGAAGTTGGTTTACTCAAAATTCTCCCTCTTCCATCTCAGTAAACAACTCATTACCTCGTACCTTAAAAACCTGTTACTCCGTTATGGTTTATACCAATTAGGCATCATGTTTTATTCGTGTTGGCCTCGCACCACCCGAGTTTTCTTTTATCGTATACATCTGTTATGTGCTTTTCAATCACAGGAATGCATTCCCTTGTCATTTGTGATCATTTGAGTTCTTTATATTCTGCTTTTCTGTGTTGACTCCACTTAATCCTCTCTGAATTTTATATTTTCTCCTGATTTTAGTACTTCCCATAATCATATTTCTTTCTTATCGGTATTTCTTTTCACTTTTTCTATGCTTTGATCTCTTTGGAAAACTCCAGAGATGATCTCTATCATCATCTGGGTGGTATTTCTCTAGCTCAAAGACTAGCAGATCACAGATTCGTGGGGTTACTTCGTTGAGCTGGTTAACGAATATGAAATCAAAAACATGATTTTATTATCCAGAGTTTTTTCTACTACTTTTTTTCAAGCCCTGAGAAATTAGAGGAGCATTATCGTATTTTTATTCTTTCCAAATTAGAGTAATTAACTCAAACCTCTTTATCATTATCTTTTTTTTTTTTTTTGAAAATTTGTGTTGGGTCTCGTCCAATGGCCCTTGTTACCCATTCGAAAATGTTCTCGCTACGACAAAAGCTTTTTCTGGAATGAACATTTCTGCTGGCATAGTCAAAGATGGTACCTTTATGGGCTTCATTTCTCGTCTTGAAGCATGAATATAGAGGCCAAGTCATTGCAAGCCGTTTGGGAAGTGTCATGAGAGTTTGTGCAAGCAATGCATTATCTAACTTGGATTTCTAATTAAAATCCTTGACTAGAGTCAATACAACTGAACCTCTGAAATGACGAGAGTACCCAGGTACACCACAATCTTTTCGTACACGAGTAATAAGATGCTTTTACAATTAATAACTTGTAATGCGAAAAAAAGTAAAGCACATAAACACAACAATTTTGTTGACGAGGAAACCACAAATGAAGAAAAACCACATGTCCTAGTTCAATTTTGAATACTCTCAGAATTAAGCCGCTATACAAAGAACAAAGCCAACTTCGTATAGTTGAGACCAAGTAATCTACCCCTAGTTACTTAGTTCCCTCGGTATCCCTGCGCCTACAACCGTCTGGCCAACGCACGTGAACCGACCCTTGGCGATGGACGGACTTTAGATCAATAAAGCAACTCAAGGTAGTGAATTCTATCTCAGAGAAATACCACCCAGAAATACCACGTGAGTCCGTCCGTCGCCAAGGATCGGTTCACGTGAATCCCTACGCCTATAACTGCCTCTCGAACGTATGTCCGCCGCTAAGGATCGGTTCCATACCCCTTGGTCGGTCCCTCTTCTCCCCATTATTAGGTTTTACTACCTAATGCTCAGACGAGCACTATTTTAATAATGATTAAACAAGCATTTATTCATGCTTTCGCCGACTGGTCTGCAAAAAACTTTGGTGCATGCTCATTCGACAACCAGGGCGCTACATGGTCGTACCACCATCTCATGTAGTCGGTCCCTCTCTCACTCATTGGTTGATTCCCAGTAAATCATCCATTGATCAACAATCAATCAAAAATTAGGGTTTCGAACCTAATGCTCTGTCGAGCATAGTTCTAAAGTTCAAACACCAATAATTTTATGTTGATCCAGCAATCAACATTTTAATTAATTATACAATATTCGGTCCAGCTACCAGTATTTTTAATTAATATTTTATTTGGTCCCGCTACCAATAATTCATTAATTTAGCAATATTTGCTCAGAACTAGCAATATTTTCTCGACCGAGCAATATTTCTCATGTTGATTCAACAATCAATATTCGAGTAGAATTATTCCTCATGTTGATTCAACTATCAACATTCGAGAATTCCACTAATCCATCTATTAATATTTTATTGGTATTTAGTTCTCAGTCGACCACTATAATCTTTCCTCATCATTCGACAACTCGTGACGGTACTCAACATCATTTCCTATCAACAAGTCCATGATCGAGCAGTCTCACTGGACGCTTGTCGATACAAATTATCAAAACATCATTATTACTTCAACTAGTAATGATGTATCACAACCCATCAAGATTCAACGTTTGTGCATTATTCTACATCAACTGGTAAAATGATATATCACAATTCATCAAGACTCAACGTCTTTTCATTATTCTGTCTCAGTAGACACCTTATGCTCGATACATGAATCTCAGAGCATACCACATTCGTTTATTATGCTCGAATCATCAAGGCTAATACTCATGTCTAGTCAAGTCAACAATTGACCAAATAAATACACGTCTGCCTTGCAGACTCCACATTCATGAGACATCAATCATGTCACACGGGGGGATATTCACTAGGGTTTTGGTATGGCGGGCAACAACACGTGTGTACACCCACAATAAATGTGAGTAAGTCGTTAAAGCTGTTGAAGGAGTTGGCAAAGTAGTGGATGTACAATCAACCAAGTCTCCCGCACGATGAGGAACTGGTTCAAACAAGATTTCTATTTCCCCACTATTTCACTCCAGCAAACGTCATACTTACTGGGGATCAATGTGTCTACTATTCTTGTAATATAAATAAGTTTCTGAATCCACGAACAAGAAGAATTCTCATCTGAACAAGAAACTCTATAGAATTCAATCAATCAGAACTTATCTTATCTGAACTCAACAGTTCAAAAAACTTGTAGAATTTTACAACACATCCAAAATCCTTGATCATCATTGATCTCACACACACTTCTCAGCTTCCCTCCTACAAATCGATCCTCATCCCTCTTTGTGACCGAATTGACTCTGGAACGACCATTGTTTTAGTTTAGGCCGAAGTCCTACAGATTGATCTCTCAAACTCAAAGCACTCATGTGCAGTGCATCTGTTTGCAAAAGGTTTAGGCAATTTGCTTGTCTAAGAAATTGTTCGTCTCTCCACTTTTCCTCAAAAACCAGCGAACCGTTTTCACCCATCAATAATTGGAGAAAAAAATATATTTTTGTTTTACCCTCTTGTAGTTACCTAAAACGGATGAGAGGCTAAAAGTGGGATTCTAGGGTTTTGAAAGTGAGTTATAGGATGTTGAGCACGAACAATCTTATCCTAAACCATGCACAGTGCCCGTTCAAAGGTTGTTTCAGTCACAGAGAATAAAGCTTAGGGCCATTCTTTGGGAGGGAACCAAATGAAGAGAGAAATCAAAGAATTCTAGGGTTTGAAGAAGAATTGCTCTGAGAGTTTATGAGAAAGTTGGTTGTTAGTCTGGGGATATAGATGACCTATTTATGTCCTATAAAGATCGAACTTGTCTCTAAAGATCCTTTCTACAACCAAACCTCTCTCATTTTGGACTTTGCTTAACTTTGAAGACGGATGTTGACTCAGAATGATCGATCACCCCTTAGTTAAGGAATTAATTTTTTTCCTATGGTCTTGAAATGACACTTTTCCCCCTAATATAAATTTCACCATCTACATTAAGTCCCCTACTCAGAGTACAACCTTGATTTTTCTATGATGAGTATATAGATGATGATGAATCATTCAGATGCAAAATTATAATCTTCTTATTCCTTTAGACTTGTAGAGTACCCGATTACGCGAATTGATGCTTAGTCTTTGCTCGTTCTGATTCTGAACTTGGGATTGGCTCTGAATTTGGAATCCTTTTGGGATTTCACGTTGTGAGGCGTCACTGGCGTGATAATGGAGTCTTGATGAGACACAATTTTAGTGATAAGAGACTAGACTTGCGAATTAGGTTTTTTTTGATCAAAACGCTAATTTCTTCCTTTTGTACAACTATGAGCTTTCAACTTTGTATAAGCGAGTATGTGGGAAATATAGAGTTATGAATTTTTTCCTGGACGAACTTGATGTTGTCTAAGAGCCATGAGAAAATATAGGCATTCCCTTTTTTGTTGTCGAGTCCCCATCCCATACAAATTCTCAATTCAAACTTGTACTGCACTTAAACCCTGATCTCTCTTTCGTTTGTGTCTGACTCCTTCGGAAACTCTGGAATGGCTTGGTGGGCGTGCATCTATCTTACGGGGTTAGTACCTTGTGTGATGATAACTTTTACAATCCTTTGTACCAATCAAACACCTCTTTTTTAGAGAACATATCTACTTTTAAAACTAAGGGTATTTTCATCAAAAACCAATATAAGCTTGATGTTCCTTTGGAATGAGAGAGACCGTGATATTCCCCAGGCATGGTCATGGGTTGATAGAAAGGTGCGCATGTCTGGTCCTGCTTTTGTACATTATGAGCTTGAACTTCCCTCTTTGAGCTAAATTCTCTTTATTTTCTCTGAAATTCTTCCTTTCTGGATTTCGTTTTAATCACGATCTTCTTTGAAGACCTAGAGATTTTAATCTTCACATGTATGAGGTCGTGGGAATTAGTAGAGGAAGGCTTGTTCGATCTCTGGTAGTCTTAGGGCCTTGTTATTTGAAAATACTCAAAATTATGAAATACGGGTATTTCGGTCAAAATCCCTTATGAGTTTTTTTTATTGAAGGGTTAGGAGATAAAATAGTTGAGAGACATGTATGAGGGACCGTACAATTAATCAGGGAGAGGCTCGACTCCCTTTCTTTTAGGAGAAATCCCTTTCTTTGTCAAACACTTGAAATTATTTTCGTCAAAACCCGAATTCTCTTCAACTTTTGGCGCTCTCAAAAGATGAGAGGGGAATGAGTGACGTCCCACTGGTATATAAGACCATTATCATGCATGGTAGATACTTTGTCACGGCTTGGAAGAGTTTTGGAAGGAGAAAATTCATTGGTTTCCTAATTTGAGCCGAATTCCTTTAATTTCCTCTTTTAGCTCTAATTCATTTTTCCTTTGCTTGAGGGCATCCTTTTTGATCTAGGATTGAAAGTAGAATTATTTTCCAACTTATTTGGGCGTGCACTAGGTATGGAGGTCGGTTTATCCTTCTTTCACGAGTTCTATTTGTATTAGGACTCTTTGTTTTGATGTTCGTCAGAAAACTTCAGATTTAAGACACTTAGGGAGAATGGTTGTAAACTCTTCACACTGACTCCGATTTGGTTCCCCAACCTAAAATTTAAACTATAATTGAATAATCTTTCAAATGAAGAAATAGTTACTCTATTTCGAGTACGTTTGGTCAATCAAATCCGTGTATACTTTTGACTTCAGAAATCCCGCATAAAAATTTCAGGATATTTTCAGATTGCACTTACTTTGGTGTCGGGGCCACATCTCCTAGTTCATTTGTCCGTTTGAGTTTCCCTTTTATTATGTTGTACTAGAGACATAGAGAAATATATTGGTTTCAGAGAGTACCCCCAAATTCCTTACATATTATTGCCGGCTCGCACATATTTTGACAACAACAGTCTTCCGGCAGAGAGCCACAACCCTAATCCCATCTTAACCTTTGGCTAAACTATAGCTTTCCGAAACTCACAAGGATAAGGTGGGACCTAAAAACACATCGTAGTAGTAAAAGGACGTGTTCCTTGGTGGTGATAGGATGGAGATCATATCTCTCGAGGTGAAAACCCTAACTTAGCTTTGTTGTGAGAAATATGTTTCGTTTTAAGTTTTGTGGCCTCTGGTGAGAAGTGAGACTGATTTTTGGGGTTTTAGGGGTGATTGAAGACTCATGATAAAGGTATGAATCATGAGCGTAGGGATTAAAGAGATTGGATGAGGACAAAGCTTTAAGGGGGTTGAGGTCGGTCCTCATTTAGAGCAAGCCCTACTCGTGTGTTGTTGCTCCCTTGTGTCATTTAATTCTTGCAACCTTGTTTGATCTTCTCTTTGTTTGTATGTCTCACTGAAAATTCTCAGATGACCCATGTTGAAGATGTAACGATTTAACTTATATTTAACGGGACTTGAGTGTAAGACAGTCCCCAGTTAGCAAAAACCTTTTGGTTACCTTCCTCATAAGTGTAACTAACTATCCTGGCATTGACCTCGTATGCCCTATCCTGACTTTGGGTTCAGATGACACACTTGTAAACATGGGAAACTTTATGAACGTGAAACGTATGCAATACTGACAATTCTTTGGGGTCCATTAGGGTGAGTTGAGTTTAGGTCCTCGTTTTTTAACGGGGTTCTTACTATAGAGGAGCGTATGGTAGATGAAGATTTAGAACATGTTAAGCAAGCGGATCGAGATACACAGGCCAAAGTGAAGCAGTTGAACATGAAGAAAGATATTTTCTGTAGGGGGCCTCTGTTGGATGATTTTCTTTAGGGTTTATATTTTTTCTCTCTAGACCTTTCCCATATGCATCTGGTAACGTAAGGGACCCTCATGAGCTTTTAACTAACTTGTTCTGTTGTTTATGCGAGTAGGCTAAAATCCTTAGTTAAATTCGCAATAGGAAGTCCTCCCTTGCACGACCTTCACTCCGGAGGCTCTAGAAACTTCGTTTGAAGTCCAAATTTTGTGGTTGACCCCAATTATCGAACATAAAAGACATGCCTTTCATCTATTAGAGAATTTTGTATTTAGAGATTGTTTTTCTGGTGACAAGTCCACGTGAAGTCAAACTCGGAAATCCATAATTTTTAGCAATAAGATATTCCAATGCATCAACTATCTCTCTTGGATTGTGTCTCGGAATGCTAAGCCCTTTTAACACGTGGTAGTAGGTACATAGACATATATTTTTGTCAAAGGTGCATCATCTAGTTCTCTATCCATTTTTCCATTTCCTCGAGTTAGATGGATGAAGTGTGACCATGTCTGAATAGATTAGAAGCTATAAACTCTTCTTCAACTCAATTGCAAACCTTAATTTGTCTCATGCATGGATCCAGAGCAGAGGGAGGATTCAAACACGTATTTCCTTCAGTACATGCATCCATATGTGAAAACCTTATACGGGTTTTGAGGCCTAGCTTGCTTGATCATGATAGAAAACCTAAATCTGACGTGATGTTGAGCCTTTCTATGGATGCGATGAAACCTGATTTTGAATCTTCTCACCTTTGACTTGTATAAGTATTCCAGCATCTTTGTCATGGGATTGAGTTCTAGTCCATGGAATAGCATCTTGCAAGTCCATATTTGGTCGCAAGGGTTGAAGCGTGTCGGCATAAGAGAAGGATATGTAGAACTATGCCCGAGGCTCAACCATGGGAGCTGAGGCTTGGTCATGAGATCTGATTCTCACTCATGTACCTTTAGTGAGAAATCTCTTACTTGGGACGTTTCGATGGTGTAAGAGTCTGTCATCTAGGAATTAGATGTTTGGTTCGCCTCATGTTAGTCACACAGATATATGATGCACGGTTTTTTGTCAGTCTCCAGTTTGTTGTATTAATAGGTGTTGATGGTGAATTTTTTACGAAGGTTATATTCGTAAAATCACCTTCGGAAATTATGCATCGTTAATCAACATCAGAATCGTAGGAAATTCATGTCTTCACTTTCAGCAAGGGAAGTGAATTGCAGTTCTGTAACCTCATGAATAATAATATATGGCAGTGATATTATGGTTTCTGAAAAAGAGATTTTAATATTTCATATATTTCGTGATTAAGCAAAAAGACTCGGCGTCTCTTTTGAATTCGAAATTCATCTCTAGTGTCTGAACTTACCCAGAATAATATTCAGAAAAAGTATGATGCTGATCACATCATATCTGCATATTAAATGCTCCTAGACATATTCCATGCTAGTATAGAGCGACCAATTAATTAAACCTAGTGCAGTATTCATTGGTTGAATTCCTAGGAAAAATACACTAATTAAACTAATATTCACTTACTCAGGATTCTTGGCTTTTCTCAGCTAAATTCCATGGAATAGTAATGAATATTTACCTTTCGGGCATAAAGGGCATCCCCGAGGTAAGCCCCGAGTAAAAGGTATGGGCGTATTTAGTAATAATGCTCAAAGGAGCATCCAAAAACATGGAAAAACAAGGATATGGAAGTTTGGTCCAAGAAGGAAAAGGAATAGAGATAAAATAATAATATATTAGGGAAACCGTGAGGGGTTGGCCCATAGGGCTAGCCGGACGGCCATGCCGCCCGTTTTGGCCGGCTCCCCCTCTTTTTCCTTTATTTTTTATTATTATATTTTTTTTGCAGCTTTATTATTATTATTATTTTAATTAGAATAATCGGTTCATTACAGGTCATTAGGAATAATAAAAGAAGAGCCACAGGGGCGCAATATTATTAATAAAAGGGGAGAAAGCATTACAAAGGGGCAGTTGGTAGCCTAGCAACAAGCTGGGCACCAATACCTTTATTATTATTATTTAACATTTTCTCTTTCAAGGACTTCCTCTTTCTATCAAAACTCCTAGTTTCCATATCTTTCCAAATATTGCTCTATGGATCATATGGTTAGCAAAGCAAGTGGTCCTGCAACCATTATGACTTTCTACCATAAAAAATAGTAGAAAAAATATAATTGAGTTAGTTTGGTCATGTTGACCTAGTCAACTATCTATTTGGTCCTTTGCTTAAATATATATTATTGTTTGGTCATAAATATTATTGTTTGGTCCTAGGGTGGACAATATCCACGCGGGATGATGTCATCAATAATGTCACAGTCCTTTAATAGTGGCAAAATATATTTTTTTGTCTTTTTTCACTCTCTTAATAAAAATAAATAAATAAAAACTTAAAACTTAAATATCTTTTGAACCATATGTCCAAAAATGATAAATTTTATATCTTCAGAAATTCCTCGACGAGAGCTTTCCAATGAGTATCATTGTTGCTATTTTCATAGCTTTTAATTTTTACCTTATTCTTTAGCTATAAAATGAACTATTACACGAGTTCATTCTACAAAATGAACTACTTTAATGAACTATCATACTAGCTAGTTCATTCTATCTTAGAATTAAATAACATACGAATTCATTCTACAAAATGAACTACCATACGACTTCATTCTACAAAATGAACTGGTATAATGAACTATTATTACGAGTTCATACTACAATATGAACACCTATCACGGGTTCATTCTACAATATGAACTACCATTTACGAGTTCATTTTATAATATGAACTACCATAATGAACAACTATTACGAGTTCATTCTACAATATGAACTATCATTCTTAATTATCATTACGAGTTCACTTTACAACATGAATTATCAATCTTATAATATGAACAACCATTATGAATTCATTCGATCATAAGAACATCTATCACGAGTTCATTCTATAATATGAACTATAATAATGAACTATCATTCCGACTTCATTCTTAAAAATGAACTACTATTATGAGTTTATTCTACAAAATAAATTGCTAGTATATAAGAGTTCATTCTGCGAAATGAACTGCTAGAACTAGAATCATCTACTATGTTCTAAAATAGTGTTCATTCTCGGATATGAACTACTAGTATACCGGAATAAAAAAAACGAAACATAGTATAATGAGTACTCGTTGTGTAGATCTCGTCGAGACCTTTCCGGATATATAAAATTTATGAATTTTCGACTTATATTTTGAGATATATTTAAGTTTTAAGTTTTTTTTATCTATTAATGTTAAGAAATAGAGAGAAATTAGTAGAGAAAATAAAGAAGAGAGAAAAACAAAAAAAGAAAATCACGTGAGGAAGAAAGAAAATAAGAGACAGAAAGGGTACTTTAGATACTTTAATATTTTTTAATAAATAAGGATTAAACAAAACTTCCATTTTGTTGGTGGACCAAACTAACTTGGGACCATATAAAATAGGACCACACCATAATTTCCCCTAAAAAATATTTAAAAAAATATTTTTTTAATATTTTTTATTGTTGATCTTTCAACCAAGATTAAAAGTTTCACTAAAGCTCAAATTCTTCGTAAAAGGATAAAATAATGCTCAATGGACCATCAGAAAATACCAAAATTTTCAAGATTGGTCCGCGGACAAAATATTGACACAGGCGCGCCACCATGGTCGGTCATGGTCGACCCCTTGGCCTGCAAAAGATGGTCACATCTCCTTCAATGATTAATGACCTAATTAGTCATTCACAATTCATATTTGGTTCAAACTCTCTCCAGCAACTGGAAAATGATCCATTCACTATCATATGGTTTCACGACCACCAAGGGTCGGATCCACACCCCTTGATCGGTCCCCCCTCTCTCCATAATTGAGTTTTATTACCAACACTATTTTAACGAAGATTATGCTCAGTCAAACACTAATTTAATAAAGATTAAACAACAATTAGTCATCCTTTCACCAACTGCTCTGCAAAGGACTATGGTGAATGCTCAGTTTAGCATCTAGGCACTACACGGTCGGTCCATCACCTCATGTAGCTGGTCCCTCTTTCACCCATTGGTTGATTCTCAGTTGATCATCCATTGATCAAAATTAGGTTTTTGAACCGAATGCACTGTCTAGCATAATTCTGAACGAGTTCAAACACCAATGTTTTGATATTGATCCATCAATCAATATTTTAATATATTATATAATATTCGGTCCAGCTACTAGTATTTTTAATCAATATTGTATTTTATTTGCTCATATTTCCAATTATTCATTGATCAAGCAGTATTTGCTCTGACTAGCAGTATTAGCTTTGACTATCAATAGGTCCATCTATCAATACCCTAATTGCTTCAACAAGAAATGTGTTGGCTCGGCCAACAAGGTTCAGAACCTGCCTGGAAATATTGATTCAACTATCAATATTCGAGAAGAAGTATTTTATATAGAGTCAGATATCAGTATTTTATTGATTCATCGACCAATACTCAATTGGTCCATCGACCAACATTTAGTTCGTCAGTTGGCCATTATTTTCATATTATAATATCTCTTTGTCATTCGACTAAATCATGACACATGGATCGAGATGAACCTCCTCTGATCATTTAGCAAAGATATTTTTACGACTTTCTGTCAAGTGCTCAATGCACCAATATAATGGTTTATGATTGATCTAGCAATCTCATTAACCTATGCTCATCAATCCAAGTCATTCAACTATCATTACTACTTCAGCTAGCATAATGATGTGTCACAGTCATCAATGACCTAATTCAACATCCATAGTCCATAAAGCATGTTGTTGTTCCAGCAAGCACTTTATGCTTCATCAATCAAAACTTCTCATGTTCAGTTCGTCGGTAAAGAATCATGGTCTAACTAGGTCAAAGATTGACAACACACAAAAATACGTCTACAAAGAAGACTTACACATGAGACATCAATTCATATCACGTGGGGAGATATCACTAGGGTTTTGGTCTGGCGTCCTACAACACGTGCAATGTGCAATACATCCACGAGAAATATGGTAAGTCGTACTGGCAGTTGAAGGAGTAAATGGAATAGTGGATAATCAATCCAACAAGTCTTCCACGCAAAATGAAAGTGGTTTATGCACGTTCTCCCACTTCCCCATTCTTCCACTCCTCTTCAACTGTCACCACTTACATGAGATTGATGTGCTGCAATAAATAGGTTTCTAACCTGTGATTTGAGAAGGCGAACAAGACTCAACATAACCAAACCTACGGCAGACAATTATCAAAAACTTAAAGAGAATTTCTCTTGTCTACTTAGAGAAATCATCTTTAAAGCAGTTCAACACATCACATCATCAACTGATCAATCTTCATTGATCTCCACTAATTCTCAGCTTCCCTCCCTACAAACCAATCATTTTCCTCCTCATATGACCGAATTGAACCTGGAACGGCCATTATCTTGGTTTAGGCCAAGGTCCTACAGATTAGTCTCTCGAACTCATGGTACTCCCGTGAAGTACATTTATTTAAAGGTTCAGACGATTTGCTTCATCGAGCACTTGCCTCCTCCACCAACTTTCACCATAAAACCAGCGAGACATTTTTGCCCGCAAATAATAGGGATTCTCATTTAGTGTAGAAGTTTGATCATCGGAGTAAGACTTTTGTATTTCTCGAGATTGCGTCTTCAAGAATAAGAAAATTTTGTTGTTATGTCCCTACTAGATGTCTTGACAAGGACTCATGTGGACTTCCGCTGCAAATTATATGCTGAGATATATCTTTCTTCTAGGAGATGCTCAACCAAACCTGAGAGTAGTAGATACCTTCTGGGACCGAGGGGGATGTAAGTGGAATCGTATCTTGTCCTTTCACGTCTGACACATGGGAAAACTTGTCGAACCATTTTTTATTTAGAGAAGAGGCTTTGACGGCGAGGTCAACTATCCCTACTGATTACTTCACATGTGTCTTCAGATAAGTCATGATCTCGGTTTGAGTTTTTATAAGATTTCGTTGAATCCCAGGTAGCTCTCCTAGGTCCTCAGACATTATTTTAGAGATCTGATAATGGAATATAAAGCAAGGGGCTCACTTGGGTGTTTTTGCAGTGAGGGCAAATATTAAGGTAAACTCGGACATTAAACCAAAGATTTTATGAAGGCTAAGTGTTCGCCTGATTAGATAAGGAGATGTTGATGATGATTCATCATCTCGGATGTTTATGTGACCTACCTGGAACCGTCTGGAAATGAGGTGACACCTCCTGGATTTTGTCTTTAGTATTCTAGAAGTGTTCTGCAAATCGACGAAACCCTTCCTTTGGCATAAAGTTCTGATCTAAATTTCTGGGATTGTTTTTGTTATAGGTTGATGTAATTGGCTTCATTCCTAAATGATGACCATGATTGAGATCTGAAACTAAGTGGACAAACTCCCACCGTGGTCGCCAAAATGTAGTTACCAAAAAAATCGGAAGAGGCTAAAAGCGGGATTCTAGGGTTGTGAAAGTGAGTTATGGGATATTGAGCACGATCAGTCTTCGTATAAACCATGCACGATAGATGTTCAAAGTATGCTTCAGTCACAAAGAATGAGTCTTAGGGCCGGTCTTGGGGACAGTCTTAGGGAGGGAAGAGATAAAGAGAGAGATAAAATAATTTTAGGGTTTGAATAAGAATTGCTCTGAGAGTTTATGAGAAAGTTGTGTGTTAGCTTGGAGAAATAGATGACATATTTATAGCTGGAATCTCTAATTTCAGGCCAGTGAAGATAGGGATTGCTTGTCATACGGAGCACTTTTCCTGTCTCTTCAGGAATAGATAAAGATTAACTAGGTTGAGTTTATCTCTTTATTTCACCATCTTTACTCAATCTCTCTTATGTAGATAAGTCAACCTTTGCAAGGATATGTTGAGGGAGAGAAATATTTTGTATATGCGAGTTGGCCAAGATAGAGATATATTCTCTTAATTTGCGAGCATGACTAGGATGAGTCACGTGAAAAGGCATGGAATGCCTCAAAAATCATGTGGAGAGTGTGAGATGACCTAAGATAGGGCTCCCTCTCTCCACGCTGGTCATATATGTCATGTGGAGACAGTATTATTGCCCATGGGTCCCTTTGTTGATCACAAGTATCCACGTTTTTGGATAGACAACTACAGTTTGTTAGAGCACTGCTCGGTCGAACTTGCAAGCGTTGCTATCCCAAGATTGTTTGTCAAGGTTAGTTGTTAAAACTTATAAGTCTTGATTTCTAGTCTACTTATAGCTAAGTCTCAGATTAGGATAGAATGTGTAGTTGAGCTTCAGACTTCACGACGTTCATCGATTGAAGACGAAGAACTACTAAGGGGAGCTTGTGGAACTTCATCAACAAAAGGTATGTGGAGACTTGAACTCATCTATCACTCAAAAGTCTATTTCTACTCTATCTCCTATTTAAGACAAAAGTCGTATAGCTATATAGACTTCAATTATACACATTTGATATTTCGAAATGAGTTTAACTCGCTTACATATTTCTCGAAATATGTGTTGCTAAGCTTTTGCTTTAACCAAGTTCATCTTATATTCTTGACGAAAGTCAAAAGATGATCATGTGAAAATCGCCTGGTAACATATTATATGATTTGTGTAAGACAGTCATTTGGTGTAGACTCGGAATGTTTCGTATTGATCATTTGATCACTTGAAAAATGCTTTGAAGCTAATAGTTGGTGTGAGATAGCTATTGTCGTCTTCTAAGAATGTTTCAATGATTGAAATGGGAGTTTAGAACAATTAACCATGATTGGATATAGCACAGTATACGTACTTGTATGCTAACTGTTGCAAGTTATTCCAAGTCCGGGAACCATAGTATGCATACCCGTATGCGTACTGGTTTGTTAGTTCTAGTCCGGGAACTTAGTGTGCATACACATATGCGTACCGGCGTAAATTCAAGTCCGGGAATTCAACTGAGTTTGGTGGTGTACGACAGTATGCGTACCCATTCGCATACTGGCGAACCCAGACCAAATCCGGCTACTTAGGTATGCATACCCGTTTTCATACTTGAGTGGGTTATGTTAAAATCGGTTTGTTCATGAACTAATACATTTATATAATAAGGAATGCAATCTTTTGCAAACCGTGGCTATAATGTTTATGAATTAATTCGAGTGAATCAAAATCGATTTTGCTTCACTTGTGTCTTGTATACTTCTATGAGAATATAAATAATTGGACAACTCTAGAACTAGTTTCATTTGAGTCATTTGAACTAGTTGTGATTGAGATGAACAAGGTTGATATGAAAGTGTTCATATGGCTAACTTCGGTTAACTATTGTTGAGCAAACAAGGTGTACACGTTTAGGTATGGTTACCCATATCTAAATGAAGTAACTTTTCATTTGTGTGTAACAAACTAAGTTCGATCTAACGGTTGAAAGATATTAGCTTGACTCTAATCAGGTTTTCATGTAACGGTGAATGTTGAATGCTTTGTTACCAAGGTAGCATTGATTGCAAACCCTGATTTGAAGACTATATAAGGGAGAACTCTAGCAACTGGGAAACCTAATCACAACACCTCCTGTGTGATACTAGTTTCGACTAGAGTCGATTCTCCCTTAACCTAGGTTTTTCCTAAAACCATTATAGGTTAATGACTTAAAGACTTCAGTTGGATTGTGAAGCCAGACCCAACTATTTTCTATGTAGTTGCGTGTTCTGATCTTGCTTTATTCTATCATATTGAGTATTATCTTCTCTAAGATTTTCTCGAGATTTAATCTCCGATAGGCAAGATAAAAAGTAGTCACAAACATCTTCGTCTCATCGTTTGTGATTCCACAATATCTTGTTTCACTACCATACGATTAAGATTATTGTTAGGTGATTGATATTACTAGGCTGTTCTTCGGGAGTATAAGTCTGGTGTATCAATTGGTTCATGTCACCTTGATTTATCAAAACACGGAACAAAAACTCGTAGGTATTTATATGGGAGACAGATTTATCTATTCAATAGACTTTTCTGTGTGAAACGGATTTGTTTATCAAGTCTTCGGCTTTGGGTTGTAGCAACTCTTAGTTGTGGGTGAGATCATTTAAGGGAATCAAGTGCGTATAGTCCTGTTGGGATTCATAGGCGTAAGGAACGCTATTGTACCTTAATCAGTGTGAGATTGGTTAGGACTCAACTACATTCCAGTCCGTAGTTAACTTGTAGTAGGCTAGTGTATGTAACGGCTTAATACAGTATTGTGTTCAAATATGGACTAGGTCCCGGGATTTTTATGCATTTGCGGTTTCCTCGTTAACAAAATTCCTGGTGTATGTGTTATTTCTTTTCCGCATTATATTTGTTTATATAATTGAAATATCACAGGTTGTGCGTAGTTCAATCAATTAGATAATCCAACCTTTGATTGTTGATATAAATTGATTGACACTTGAACATTGGTCTTTGGTACCTTTCAAGTTGTTTCTCATAATAATCAGGCTCACGGATTCTATCTGTTTGATTTGTTGATTATATTGAGAAACAGAGATACAACTCTTGGATATATTTCCATTGATTGATTCTGACAGTCTAGTTTATTCTCTTGGAATTATATTGGAGTTTGTCCATACAGATTGCCTAAACAAAATATTGGGTGTGGTTCTTAGACCCCCGCTTTTTCAATTGGTATCAGAGCTTGCAAACACGTTTAAAACCTTATAAGTCTGTGTTTGTAGCAACTGACTCTATGGAGAGAAACACTATTTCTATAAACGTACCACTAGTCTTCGATGGCTTGAATTATCTATGGTGGAAAATTGCTATGCGTGCCTTTCTTCAAGCGCGTGATTTTCAATCATGGGTCCGTGTAGTTAATGGCTATGAACCTCCGGTTGTTGCAGAAGGCGGTGTAACTGTTCCGAAGGATATTGGTGCTTATGATCCTGTCGAGATTATTGCTGCAAAGCAAAAATTTTATGGATTAAATGCTATCATCCATGCCATTACCCCATACCTTCAGTACCATGTGACTACGTGCACTAAGTCTAAAGAAGCCTGGGATATCTTAGAAACTGTATTCAACGGAAATTCCTCTGAGAAAGAAGGTAGGCTTCAAAAACCTAAATTATGATTGGGAAAACCTTCGTATGGCTGACGAAGATTCTTTTGATGAGTTTAATCACAAAGTGTCTGAAATTTTTAATGCATCTTTTGCGTTAGGTAAGACTATTCTTTAAAAGGACATTGTGATAAAAATTCTCAGATCGTTGCCAGCCAAATACGATTCTAAGAAGCATGCCATCGTTGAAGGAAATAACCTCAATACACTTTCCATAAATACTCTTGTTGGAAAGTTAAAAATTCTTGATCTTGATCAGAACACAGTCAGATCATCTGCATTCAATGTTGTGACCAACACAAGCGAGTCTTCCATCTTGTCTTGGGCTGATGAATGTTGTTCTAATCATGTTGATTTTGATAAATCACTGATTATACAAAAGATCAAGGATATTGTAAAAATAAGCAAAAGATGTGAGAAACGTCCTTCTATGATCAATGCTTCAGATGATTCAATACAAGAGAATTCATCTCCGATTGCCAATATCTTTCATTCTTCCGATGCTTCCAATAAACTTTCAGCTCTCGTAGCAGAAACTTCTACCTACTCAGACTCTGTTTCAGAGTATGTGTCTGACATAGAGATTTTTGAATTCTTAGATAAAAGTGAAGAAATTCACCGAGAAAATCTTCAACTAAAGTCTTCGTTGGAGAAACTTGAGTCATCGCTTCAGGTGAAAAATATTGAGATAGACTGTCTTCACCGAGAAAATCTTTTAAGTGTGACCTGCAAAGGTTGTCTGGAAGTTCTGACAAGATCTCAGCAATGTTATTCGGTCAGAAGTCTTTTGGAAACACAAATGGTTTAGGGTTCAAAATAAAAACTGTGAGCACAATCAACTCCTTTGTTCCAACCGTTTTTGGAATAATTGATGATGAGTGTTGTGATAAACAGGAGGCAAATAAGCAAGACAAATAATCTTTTTTGATTTGTTCATTTTGTGGAAATGCAAATCATGTCCAAAATAAGTGTTGGAAATTCAAGAGGAACAACAAAAGGATTGCCAAACTTCAAAATGACATGCAAAGAATGAATCTGGCCTTGGGTAATCAACAGGGTACTCCTGAAGACAAGAAGAAATCTAAGAAAACCAGATTCAGACGAGGTAAGAAATCAGTTTATACAACAAACCTTGATAAGTCACTATGTGATAAAAGATGTGAGCATTCTGCTCACTCCATCACTATCTAATACTAGTGATGTTCGCATCCTCATCTTTAACTTGAGAAAATGAGGATTGCATCGAGGTTGCTCAAGCTTTGTATAATTGTTAATTTCTTATTTTTTATGTTAAGAAAATATCTACTTAGTTAAAATAGATAATGGATCATAAACCGTAAAAGACTTTTTTAAAGTTCTAATAAAGAGATTATTCAACTTTTACATTGGGCACTAATCAAGCTGTCAATTTCAAGATTCATCTGAGACACATGGTGCATAGAAAATATGAACGGTGAAAGTTAGGTTAGGGAGCATATTATGGTTGTAGCAAGACTTTGTAAAAATGATTCGACCACTCACTCTATTGGTTTCTAGCAGGTGCGCTATGTGACCTGCATCTCCTTAGATCGGAGAAAACTAGACTATATTGTTACGTGCTTGAGGTAGTTGGGAATTATGTAAAGACATCAGCAACGCACTTGGGATGTGTCGGAGATAAGCAAAGAATTTAAATCTCTAAATGTGTATGCATTCAGTTGATTTGCAATCAATATGTGGTTTTATATTTTGTTGCGCAGTGATGTCTGGACTCTGAAGTTGAGTAGCTAAAATGAAAGGTAAATGTGAAAAAAGTTGTGTCCGCCAACGTGCAAAGCACGTGCATTCCAATTGTCTACTTAGCTAAAATAGATAATGGATCATAAACCGTAAAAGACTTTTTCAAAGTTCTTCTAGGGTTTGGTGATCCAATGGTCTATTTATAATCATTTGTGATCAAAATGCCCTTCACTCCTTTTATCTTTGAAAGATACAGTTTCATGGCTCCTATAACTAGAGGTACCACAAAAAGGGATGCAGTTGAAGCAGTTAATGTGTTTGTGAAGGAATCAAATCCTCAAGGAATAATAAGGAGAGATCTACAAACGATAAAGAAGTTTCTTCCTCTAACTGCCCTTTGTCTGTTTGTCATTTTGATAATAACTTTAAGGGTATGGTGAAGGATTTCATCAGCAAAAAAATGATTTAAAATCTCAAATCATTTTTTCTTTAGAAAAGATAGCTCACTATGAACATATGTTGTCTCTAACAAAGAACACCTTGTGTGAACTAAAAAGAGAACTTAGTGAGTTAACTGATATTTCTGAAGACTTGAAGGAATTGAACGATTCTCAGTAGATGCTCTGAGAAACCTCTATAATGTCTAGGAAACTTCTTATGAGAATTTATTCTTGTGCTTTAAGAAGGATAACTAGGGTTTGGTATAGCAATTATTGTAAGTACACATAGCTATTGCCAACGATTTTCATCTTGCAATGTTCTTAGATTTATTTATTTAAATTCTAAAGTTTATTTGGAAGATGTTTTTGCATTATTCATCTTTATTGGTTTTATACATTGCAAAAATTGTTATGGAATATGAGTGTTTGCGTCCGTGAACTATGATTGTCCCATATATGTCAAAAGCTAAGGCTATTATACCTTTCCAAATTGGGGTGTACCCAGATTAATTGGGTTATACCTAATGAGACAAAACCTGGGTCATTTTGAAGTAAAACTGTAACTGCATCTTTTCTGATGGTTACACCCAAGTAGATCTAAAGGCTATAAAACTACTAACATTCAAGATTCAAAGATAAAAAATATGTAAAGAGCATAAAAAGTAAAGATTGACACAAGCATATAACGTGGTTCGGCCATGAAGACCTACGTCCACGGGAGAGAAAAAAAATGTTTTCTTTATTGATTAAGGTCTTACCCTTGAAAGAGTTACAAATATCACTTAGATTTCTCACTCTCTCTTTCTCTAAATCTCTCTCAGGAATTCTCTGTAGAAAGACCATCTAAGATTACATGTCCATTTCCTTCTACATGGACTGGTATTTATAGGTAAATTAGACTCGTGAAGGCCTGATCTTGCCGAGTTGGTGGAGCTATCGTACATCTTCTCATTACTTCGGACGAGATCTATAATATCCCTCGTGATGCCCTGCTTGGTTCTCCTTCCTAGTCATCTCGTCATGTGCGTCATCGCGTTGCTCTTCCTTGGGGAACCTCGTGTTGCACCATCCTTGGGTTATAATATAGATCGTCCAAGTCTTCTGATACGATGTAGATTCGTCCACGCCTCTTCTGATCCTTCATTAAATACATTCCTTCTTTTTAGACTTCACCGTCTGAGTCGATTAGACCACTCCTTACACGCGTCATTCATGTAACGTTGTAGCAGGCGTCTCGATTCAGACAAAATCACCTTTTAGAGTGTGATTCGATACTTCTATCTCATCACCTTATCATGAAACCATCCCTTGAGATGTTGACACGTGGCCATCGGGTATTTTACCCTCACATTTTGCTTATTTTCTTTGCATCTTGCCAAGGGCATGATGGGGAGAAAATTTCGTAACCGTCTCGTCTTTATCGCCACGTCCGAGATTCTCACCGCGTTTTTGTCTGTTGGACTTGAGGCGTCGGTTTATTGTTCCCAAAAATCTTTCTTGAGATAGAGAATTTCTTTCTTCCCTTTTATGGTCGTCTCCCGAGATTGCCGTCGTTTTATTTATTGTTCCTTGACTTTTTTGGATTTGGAAACATTGATTAGTTTTTCGAGAACTTTTATTCCTATAAAAGTCTTCTTAGGGTGGAGAATTGGATTTCATTCTCTTCTTCCCTTATGTAAAATTCAGAGTTTTTAGCTTTCTCTATCTCTCTCATAAAAGCTTTTTATGCCTGGTGGAAGTTTCCCTCCTCGTCTTTCATGGCGATGAGGTTTTTACTCATGTTTTCCTGAGCATGATGGTATTCCCTCTCATTTGTTTGATTCGTCGGTTCTTTTTGATCTAATCTCTAGATCATCACCGATGTCTCTTCGAAAAGGCTTATCTGTTCGCATATCGTCTTTAGCCCATTAATGGTTTAGGGAAATTGATTTTTCTGTTAAGAGATCGGTCTTTTCATTGGAAGAATTCCATCCTCCGTTGTATTTCTTTACAAGGTTTAGCTTGGAAACATTTTATACCGTGTGTTTCTGCATGTTGTTTAGGTTAGAAACACTTTCTGCTGTTGTGTGGATTGTTATTCAACAAGTGATAGAAGTTTTTGTGCTTTTAGTTGATGCGAGGTGAGCCGTGCTCTTCAAAGATCCATGATCTGTGGTTGAGTTTCATGTCGTGGTCTATGTAAATTATCATTCTTTCCTATAAATGGTGAATGTAGATCGCCCGAGCTGCTGAGGATGCTGAGGTATAAAATACTGTCTTAATATTTTAAGGTATATATACCTTGCCTCTGTTTTATGCCTTAGCATCTGATGCCATTTTTTGACAGAGGATGAGGGTTGCTGATGGTTCTGGCCCATCTACTGCTCATGCTCGTGATGAAGGTGCTTATCCGAGATCGGTATCGCAAATGCCCTAGTCGAGCGATATAGCTGGTATGTCCATCATATCCTGCTGTTAAGGGTTAAATGGTTGCTGCAATTGCTGCAGCTAATGTTGTGGTTCCGCCTGAACCTATTGTGCTCGAGCCCGAGCAAGCTGCTCCTGATGCTGCTGAGGGCGGGGATCGGATGAACACTGAGCAGGATGCTCCTGGCGAGGAATAATCGTGATGCTCCTTCTCCTGTGTTTTGTTTTGTTTTGTTTTGTTTTAGTACTGAGAACTCTTTTGTTCCTTTTGGTTACTATGCCCTCGTGTTGTATCCGAGGTGATGTAAGGTTGTTGGTAGTAAGTCCTCATATGTGGGAGGCAATGAATACTTTCTTTTTGAAGTAGTTGTTTATATGGATTATAATCTCCCTTGTTAAATTGTGTCACATTATGTGTTTACTTTGGTGGCTCTGAGGGAGTTTTTGTACATACTATTGGTCCAACCATGGGTGACAAAGCCAAGGAGTGATCAGTTCCTTAATTAGATAGGGCATCTCTTACGGTGTTGGGCTTGAAGTATGACACATTTCCTTTCTCGCCTTAGTCTTATGCCTTCATGGGCTTGATTCTTAATAGTGTCCATTTTAGGTTACACTTGCCCCTGGGTTAAGTGATCAGTTATTCGAGGCACTTGCTTCACTTCAAGTTTTTGGCGCCGCCGACGCGGACTTGTTTTTAGGGTTTTTAGATATTTTTTTTTTTTCTTTTTTTTAATTTTTATTATTTTTTGTTCTTTTTTACTGGTTGGTATTTCTTTTGATTCTTTTCAGATTTGGAACGGAGCTAAAGGAAAGGAAAAAAGTGCTAAAAAAAGGAATCCAAAGAAGTGAAGAAGAAGATTTTTTTTTTAGTTATTTTTTTTATTTTTTTTAGATTTTATTATTTTTAGTTTTAGAAATTTTAAATAGGGTTTTAATTTTATTCTTTGTAAAAAAAAATTTATTTTTGGACTTTTTGGGACATTGGACATTATTTTTATTTTTTATATACCCTACGGAAGGGTATCTTTAAATATTAAACTGTTTGCAGAGAAGGAGGACAATTACGATATTGTCTCTGCACCTTGGGTTCGTACACTGACACAGGAGTCAGTGGCCCGAGTCGACTTCAGCGGTTCTTCGCCCGTCTGGAACGGGAGGTAAGGTTCTGAACACTCGCGAATCTCCTGTCAGCGAGTTACTGTATTCCTTAAGGTGCATATCTGCTGAGGACCTGAATACGGACATTTAATTTTCTAGTAAAGGGCAAGGCCTGGCCATACAAGATAAGGGTTCGGATTTCATCACCGTTCTCTTCTTGCCCGCCTTAGGAAAACGACACCGAACGCGAACCTAGGCTTAAAATATTGACTAGAACGAGACCGATAGGGTAACGAGCTTGTAGGAAAGTCGTTCAAAAGGATCGTATTGGGTATTTTGTTAGCCTAACTCAAAGTTCAGGAAGATTACTGTAAGTCGATTAGAGCCGCCTTGTAACCCAAGGAAGCGTTGCCAAAGAGGTGGGGGTATCAAAGCTCCTCGGAGCTTCTCCTACTTCTCTTCGACCTACTTTATTCGGATAGTCCTACGAGGTTTGCTAAAATTGTACCCAGTTGCCTCTTGGAAGAGTAGAAGCTGGTCTAGAAACAATCTAAGTGGAGCCATCATGCTTTTTGTTTGCTAGAAATCAATAGGGTTGATTTGGTTGAGTCGTCATTGATTGGTGATTGCTTGTCCTTCCAATTTTAGGAAAATCTTGTGTATGCCTGAACGTAAAAGAGACGCCCTAGGTAGATTTGTAAAAGAAAAACCTAGCAGCTCTAAGCGTCTCGATTACCTTAATCTAGAAGGTCCAATTTTTGGAGAGTCCGGTGTTGAACATTCTCCTGAAGAGAGAATTCCTAATACTCCGATAGTTCCAGAAATGGCTACTTTGAAAGCTTTATTAAATCCGACTAGGACCACTCGTCCCTCGTGTATTAAGTTAGCTGACACATAAGCCAACTATGAGCTTAAACCTGGGACCATACAGATGCTCCCAATCTTTTTAGGGAAAGAAAATGAAAACCCTTATTTCCATGTTAGGGATTTTGAAGAAATTTGCAGTACCCTAAGAATTAGAGGCTTAGATGATGATGCTTTGAAACTTAGGTTATTTCCCTTTTCCCTGAAAGATAAAGCCAAATCGTGGATGTATAGTTTGACTTCTGAGTCAATCGAAACATATGAACAACTTACATCTGCCTTTTTCAATAAGTTTTTCCCTAGGCATAAAACATCGTCTATTAGGACGAAAATCTGCACATTCTCACAACAAGAGGGAGAATCTTTGTATAGGTATTTGGAAAGGTTCAATGATTTGTTAACACAATGTCCTCACCATGGTTTAGAAAAGGTTAGGCTAGTTCAGATCCTCTATGAGGGTTTAGATTATCCCACAATATCCACGGTTGAAGCTTTGTGTACAGGTGGGTTTGAGAACCAAACTGTTGATGCGGCAATGGCATTTTTGAATGAAGCCGCCGAAAAGACCCAACAATGGGAAAATAGTAGGGAACCCCGGAGAACGATTCTTCTAAACAGAGGAAACGTTAATAGGATAGAAGGAGGCTCTGAATCAGATGTCAAGATTGCAGCGATAGCTAAGAGGTTAGAAGCTCTAGAAATGGGTCACACTAGTGGTAGATCAGAGCCTTTTTGGGAAGGCCATAATAATGAAGAGAAAGCCAATGCTCTTTATAATAACACTAGACTCGAGAATCGTCAGAAATTTGACCCATATTCAGAAACCTATAACCCTGGGTGGAGAAACCATCCGAACTTTGCTTAGTCTAAGGGCCAGAATCAAAGTCAGTTTAGTAACTCTAATGCTCCACCAGGTTTTAGTTATGCTAAGAATCCTTCGGAACAAGCTCAATTTCAGAATCAGTCGGATAAGAAAATCCTAAGCCTAGAGGACTCTCTTGTTTTGTTAACTCAGCAAACTGCAAAATTTCAGCAATCAGTAGAACTAAGTCTACAAGCTAGTAACAAGATAGGACAAGAAAATAGTCAGGCCATTTCCGAGCTGAAAACCCAGGTAGGTCTGATACATGAGTCTTTGAGAGAAAAAGGTAGGTTTCCTAGTCAAACACAACCCAACCCTAGAGGAGTTCATGAAATAGGTGCAAAACAATCGAATCAGTTGAATGCTGTTAGAACCCTTAGGAGTGGTAGAATTGTAGACAATGAGGTAACCATGCCCGATAGTGAACATACTGTAGTTCACCCCTCAGGATCTCACCTCTCAGGACCACCCATAGCTGAGGAGGCCGATAAAGTTTCTGATGAAGTCAATTCCGTCCCTGGGAGGTCTGATTCTGTGCCTAGAGCCCCATTTCCCCAGCTATTAGTACCAACAAAGAAGGAATCGAACTTTAATGACATATTGGAGGTTTTTAAGCAAGTTACCATAAACCTTCCTTTATTAGATGCAATTAGGCAAATTCCTGCTTATGCCAAGTTCCTTAAGGATATGTGTACGCGAAAGCGAAAACTTAGCGTCCATAAGAAAGCCTTTTTAGCTAGTCACGTGAGTTCAATCATTCAGAACACCACAACTCCAAAGTACAAAGACCCAGGTTCCCCTACCATTGCTTGTACAATAGGTAAATTCCGGGTAGAAAAAGCTTTACTTGACTTAGGAGCCAGTGTGAACTTACTGCCGTACCATGTGTATTTACAGCTAGGACTTGGTGAAATGAAACCTACTCAGATGACACTGCAGTTAGCTGATAGGTCCGTTAAGATTCCTCGAGGTGTTATCGAGGATGTTCTCATTGAGGTCGACAAGTTTATTTATCCAGTGGATTTTGTTGTGCTAGATACCCAACCTGTCCCTGACCTAGAGAACCAGATACCTGTGATTTTAGGTCGCCCATTTTTAGCTACGTCTAATGCGATCATTAACTGTCGAAATGGTGTGATGAATTTGTCTTTTGGTAATATGACTATGGAGATGAACATTTTTAATGTCAGTAAGCTACCTTATGAGCTAGATGACACATGTGTTGAAGAGGTGAACATGATAGAAGCCTTAGTTCAGGAGTCATTACCAAACATTTTGTCCGAAGACCCATTAGAAAGTTGTCTATCCCATTTTGGTTTAGATTTTGACGACGATAGCACTATTGAAGAAGTAAATGCCCTATTAGATTCTACCCCTGTGTTAGACACTAATAGATGGAAAGCTAGGTTCGAACAATTACCAGTTTCTGAGACTACCTTAATTCCTTCTTTAGAAGAGCCTCCTAAGTTGGACCTTAAACCACTACAAGACACTCTAAAGTATGTGTTTTTAGGGCCATCTGAGACTTTACCTGTGATTGTAGCTTCCGATTTGGAAAGTGATCAGGAAAGTAGGCTAGTGAATGTGCTTCAAGATAATAAGGAAGCTTTAGGGTGGACTATAGCAGACATTAATGGTATAAGTCCTACTGTGTGTATGCATCAGATTCACTTAGAAGAAGACTCCAAACCTTCTAGGGAGATGCAACGTCGACTGAACCCTAACATGAAAGAGGTAGTTCGAAAAGAGGTGCTTAAGTTGTTAGATGCGGGTATTATCTACCCAATTTCAGACAGTAAGTGGGTCAGCCCCGTTCAGGTTGTCCCCAAGAAATCAGGTATCACTGTAGTCCAGAATGATAATAACGAGTTAATCCCAACCCGGGTGACCACGGGATGGCGTGTCTGTATTGACTATATGAAATTGAACAAGGTCACAAGGAAGGATCACTTTCCCCTTCCTTTCATCGACCAAATGCTAGAGCGATTAGCTGGGCATAGTCATTATTGCTTCTTAGATGGCTACTCCGGATATAATCAGATTGTTATTGCCCCAGAAGACCAAGAGAAAACCACCTTTACCTGTCCCTTTGGTACCTTTGCGTATAGACGCATGCCTTTCGGGCTATGTAATGCCCCTGCGACCTTTCAGCGTTGCATGATGAGCATATTTTCTGATATGGTAGAACTGTTTTTAGAGGTCTTTATGGATGATTTTTCAGTGTTTGGTTCATCTTTCGATGAGTGCTTGCATCATTTGACATTAGTGTTGACTAGGTGTAAGGAAAAGAATTTAGTGCTTAATTGGGAAAAATGCCATTTTATGGTTAAATCAGGAATTGTGTTAGGGCACATCGTATCTTCTAAGGGTATAGAGGTAGACAAAGCCAAGGTTGATCTTATTAAGACTTTACAGGTCCCAAAAACCGTAAAAGATATTAGGTCATTCCTAGGGCATGCAGGATTTTATCGTCGATTCATTAAGGATTTTAGCTTGATTTCTAGACCTCTTTGCAATTTACTTGCAAAAGATGTTAAGTTTGTCTTTGATGATGCGTGTTTAGAAGCTTTTGAGAAGCTTAAGAGTTTACTAACTACCATCCCCATAGTCCAGGCACCTAACTGGAACCTACCCTTTGAGATTATGTGTGATGCTTCAGATTATGCTATAGGCGTTGTGTTAGGACAGCGAGAAAACAAATTACTCCATGTGATTTACTATGCTAGCAAAACTCTGAATGATGCCCAACTGAATTATACAACTACCGAGAAGGAACTGTTAGCCATCGTGTTTGCCTTGGATAAGTTTAGATTCTATCTACTAGGTTCTAAGGTCGTAATCTATACCGATCATGCTGCTTTGAAATACCTTTTGTCTAAGAAGGATACTAAACCTAGATTGATTAGATGGATCCTCTTGTTGCAAGAATTTTCTCTAGACATTAGAGACAAAAAGGGTGCAGAAAATGTAGTAGCAGATCACTTGTCTAGGCTAGTTGTTGATCATTCTAATGAGTCCCTTCCTATAAGGGATAGCTTTCCTGATGAACAATTGTTCTCTGTTTCCCAATCACCTTGGTATGCACATATAGTGAATTATCTTGTTACTGGTCGAATGCCTCAACATTGGGGTAAACAAGATCGTTATAGATTTTTATCCGAGGTTAAGCATTTCTTTTGGGACGATCCTTATCTGTTTAAGTATTGTCCAGACCAGATTATTAGGAGATGTATACCTGAGAGTGACCAGTCCAGTATTATCTCCTTTTGTCATGAACATGCATGTGGGGGGTCATTTTAGTGCTAAAAAGACTGCTGCTAAGATATTGCAGTGTGGATTTTACTGGCCATCGTTGTTTAAAGACTCCCATAGTCATTGTGTTTCTTGTGAGCGTTGCCAGAGGTTAGGAACCATTTCCCGTAGAAATATGATGCCTTTGAACCCTATTTTAGTGATTGAGGTCTTTGATGTGTGGGGCATTGATTTTATGGGTCCATTTCCTAATTCTTTTGGTTATCTTTACATACTTGTCGCTGTAGACTATGTGTCTAAGTGGGTTGAGGCAGTTCCGTGTAGAACAAATGACCACAAGGTCGTAGTCCAGTTTTTGAAAGAAAATATACTTACACGTTTCGGTACGCCGCGAGCTATAATTAGTGATGGAGGTTCACACTTTTGTAATAGACCGTTTGCTCTTTTAATGAAACAATATGGTATTACCCATAAAGTAGCTACCCCATATCACCCACAGACTAGTGGTCAGGTAGAGGTTTCCAATAGGGAAATTAAGCGTATTCTAGAGAAAACAGTTAATCCTAATAGGAAAGACTGGTCGACAAGGCTTACTGATGCCTTATGGGCTTATCGTACTGCGTTTAAGACACCCATTGGAATGTCACCCTATCGTTTAGTTTTTGGCAAGGCATGTCACCTACCTGTTGAGTTAGAGCATAGA